>PVHY01017009.1:0-32416 GCA_004024945.1 Uropsilus gracilis
TATATATATATAAACTATTTGATTATAAAAAAATAAAAAATAAATAAATAAATATGTGAGAGAAAAAAAAAAACGAAATAAGGTAGCTGAGAAAGGAATTTAACTTCCTAATTAAGTTTATCCAATTCATAGCCAAGAACCTCTCACTTTTCTTATTACTTACCCCTACTTTGGTATTTGTTTTCACATATATGATTGATTAATAGCATTAAAGAGAGTGTAGATAAATTTGAAATATATATTCTTAGAAAATGTGATTAGGAAATTTTTATGGTCAGTAATATTGTTCAGTGTAACATTACAAAAACATCTTGAAGATATTCTACAGAATATATACTTAGTACTCAAATATTTTATTTAGATGAGCTCTGATTTATATGAATGTGTATTTAAAGCAAAGGTCCATCAGATTCTTATTGATTTTTATTTGTTTGCGATATTTCTTCTTGTTGAATCAGTCTCCTAATATAATATTTTGCCTTTCTTTATATGGTTTAATATTTCTTACTTGAAAATCTATTTTATCATGTAAGCTTAGCTATTCCTGATACTTTGTGTTTCCATTTGCTTGCATAACTGTCCTTCAGTCTTGAATTCTAAATCTATACTTGAATTAGTTAGCAAGGTGAAGTTCTTGTAAACCATCGAAGATTGTGCTTTGACTGCAAATCTATTCATTCAGCTACTTTACATCTTTTGAATAGTGAACTTAAGGCATTTACTTTATATATATATATATATATATATATATATATATATATATATATATATATATATATATATATATATATATATATATGCTTACTGCCATTTGTTCTGTTTTTGATTTTTTGTTTTGTTTTGGATTTGTCTGGTCTTTTTTATTTTTGAGGGATTCCTATTATTTATGTTCCATTTCTGTTGCATTACGTTCCTTTATTTATGCTTTGAGAGTCTCCTGACTTATCCAAAAATGGACTATTGTTGTGGCCACTGAACAGGCTGGTACTGACTAGTTTTAAAGGGCTTTACTGATGCTTTCCCCCCTCCTCTTTATTGCTAAATAATTTAGGTATCTTTTGTTTTGGTAGTCATTGTTCTATAGCTTCATAACCAATTTAGAATTTGTTTAGTATGTGACTTGTTTGTCGATAATTCTTTAGTTTTTGCTTTTCAGTTAGTTGACTGCTTATTCTTCTGTCTTGATCGTTAACTTTTTAAAGTATTCTGAGTTGGAAGTCTTTTCCTTTATGTACTTTCAATAGTCCCTTAGTGTTTGAGATTTTTCTGTTGAAAAATCTGCTGACAATCTGGTATCCACTTTGTATGTTACTCTTTGTTCCACTAGTATTTTTTGTATTCTATCCTTGTTGGTTTTCAACATCCTTATTATTATGTGTCTTGGTGTATTTTTCTCCAGCATTATTTTACTTGGAATTCAATGAGCATCTTAGGTCACAACTTCTGATTTATGGTTTTTAATGATCACTTCTTTAAGTAGGTTTCTGATGCCTCTATCTTCCCCTTCTCCTGTTGGAATCGCCTAATATGCATAGCATTTCTCTTTACCTTGTCCCAGAACATTTTATACTGTTTACATTTTTAAATCCCCCCTACATATTCTTTCCTGTGTTCTCTAGTATTATGTTTTCAGTGTCACTAACTCTACCCATTATTTCTTTTTGTTAGTTTTCCCTGGTTATTCGATAGTGTTTCTTAACTCCATTATTTCTGAGGTAACCACCACATATTTTCATAATCTTATTTCTCTTATGTCCTCTTTGTTTACATGAGTTCCATCAGCATTGACATGGATGCCCTGAATTCTGCTTTTGTCATGCTTGGCAACTCTGCTGAGTTAAAAATTTGTTGTTCTGGCATTTGTGTTATAAAATTATGTCGCTCCATTTTTTTATTTTATATAAGATAGTAAGGGTAGATTTCTAAATTTTTTTTTAACTTGTGAAAGTAGTTTCAGCTAGGTTTAATAGATTATGAAAAAGGTCTGGTGCAATAGACATCTTAGGACTTTGGAAATCAAAATTCTTTTGTAAAGTATTTCCTTGTTGTGGTGCGACTGGTATTTTAAGTGTGTGTACACAGCCTGGTACACAGAGTATGGGTGTTTTTGATACCTGAGCCTGGAGTCAGTTGTGACAAATGTCTAAGATAGCTCAACCTGGACTTTTCTAGTGTCTCTTCTATAAAGAATTCTAGGCACTTTGATTCTATTCAGGATACAGTTGTTTGTTAATAAAGCCATATATTCAAATCAATAGCCCTGATGCTGGGTCCTCACTTCTGTAGCTCTCACTTAATGTACCACTGCCCTGAGTATCTGCTCAGGCTCACCTTTGGATCTCTGAACATCAGACATTTCTCCCGCGTATGGATCCTAATGCCCTCTCATTACTTAAACAACCTAGTTCCTAACCCTTTCCGTGGGGTATATGCTTCTACAGTGTAGATGATACTTAGTTTTCCCCTCAGGGTTTTCTAACTTTATTTTGCTTCAATTTCACTATGTATATCTGGAGTAGGTGAACCTGGAATGGTCAGTCTGCTACCAGCTTGCCTTACCTCACCCACTGTATTTATTTTTACAACCATTTCTCATACAAATAAATGTTAAATATCTACTATATGAATACTTTATGTATATAAGTTTATACTTAATAATAAGTTCATTGTATGGATTAAATTTCAACTAGCCTTAGCTAAGATTGAGATAGACCATTTATGAGTATTCTTCAAATAAAAGAATAAAAAGAACAATGAAGAAAATTAATCTTTGCCTTTTTCTGTTCTTTTTAATATTTTATGTAACAAAATATTTCCAGACTGTTTGTTTTTATATTTGTATGAAAACTGATCATTTCATTGTATTGAATGTAAAATATTATTACTTAATAATATTAAGTATGAGATATTTTCAGATCACATTTTTTTCATTTTGCAAATTCTTTGCAGCCATTTTTTTTCATAATTTAAAAAATTATATTAAAATTATGATAATAAAGCATAAGAAGATTAATTAAGTTCTTTTGAGATAATAAATTTTTAAAAGTCAAACAATATATATTGAGAAGTGCTTTCATTTAAATACCATCAGTATATAGTTTTGAAATAAAATAAATTTAAATACAGTCAAACAAAGAATGTGACTGGATTTTCCATTTCAGTTTCAGTGTGAGAGAAATCAGTTAAGTTTGATCTCATAAAAAGATTCAATGCATTGCATGTAAAAATTAAAATCATATTGAAGGTAGGATTCATTAAAAATTAACATTTATTGAAGATGCTCTACAACATATCTTACAAAGTTAAAAAGAATAAAGGTAAAAAAGCCAGTCGTGGTGGCATGAATCTATAATCCCAGTTACCGGGGAGGCTGAGGCAGACAATCACTTGAGTCCGCAGGTTCAAGAAAGCCCTGGTCAACATAGCAAGATCTAGTCTCAAAAAATAAAAAAATTAAAAAAAAAGAATAAAGGAACTCTAAGAATATGCTATAAACCAGGTCCATGCTTCTCAAATAACATGTTTCTGAATAATCCTGGAATTCTGTAAATACATACCTTATGGTTCAATAACTATTGATTGGGATATTGGATTCTTTTTATTTTTATGTGATTTTTATCATTATATAATTTATACATTTATATTTTATATAAATGATATAATATTGCATTCTTATATCATCATTAAATGATATAATACATAATATAATTTATGCATTGATTTTTATCACTGTATATGAGCTCTTTTTAATCCTGGATAACAGTTCTTGACAAAGAGCCGGTGTGTAAATAAGTCATTAATCAAGTTGTCTTTTCAATTTACTGATAGTTTCCTTTGTTGTGCACAAGACTTTTAGATTGATGTAGTATCAACTGCTTATATTCTCTTTTGATTTTCTTGCTGTAGGAAACATATCTACAAAAATATTACTGAATTCTATTTTTTTCTTCCATGATTTTTATTGTTTCAGGTCTTCAGGTAATTTTAATTAAAAATTCATTTGAAATAATATCATTTGTGGTCTGGTAGTGGTCTAGTTTCATTTTTTGCATATGGCTGTCCAGTTTCCCAATGCCATTTATTGAAGATTTTCCTTCCTCCAATGTTTAGACCTGGTTTTATTGTCATAGATTACCCATATAATTATGGATTTACTATTGTGTTCTCAGTTCTGTTCTAATATTCTGTGAATCTATTTTTTTTATTACCATGTCATATTGTTTGATTGTTATAGCTTTCTAGTATAGTTTGAAGTCTGGGACTGAAATATTACCAGTCTTTCTAATTTTATCAGGATTGATTTAACTATTCGGCTCTCTTGTGCTTCCATATAAATTTCAATAACGTGTTCTATTTCTTTAAAGAATGCCTTTAAAACATTGATAGAGGTTGCATTGATTTGTACATTGCTTTGGGTGAAAGTGTCATTTATCAATGGTAAAATATTCCACTCTCCCATACACATGGAAAAACTTTCCATTTCTTTATACCGTTCTAATTAATCTAATGACCAATATCTCTGATATAGATGGATATATCTCAAAAAATAAAAAAAATAACAAACTGAATTCAACAATGCATTAATGGATCTTACAACATGAGCAAGTGGAATTTAGATCAGGTACACAAGAATGTTTCACCATGTATAAACCATCAATGCACATTAACAAAGGGAAAGATAAATATCATGTGTACCTATCAATAGATGCTGAGAAAGCATTTGCTAAGATTCATCATCCATTGATGACAAAAACCTGAACAAGCAAGGATAGATGAGACATTATTCAAAATAATATAGGTCATATATAATAAATCTATAGCTAACATCATGTTCAATGGTGTAAAACTGAAAGCTTTTATATTAAGATCCAGTATAAGACAATTACTATACGGCATAATATTGGATTCAACATAGTAATTATGTTAGAGAAAGATATATGGGTGTCAAAATAAGGAAAGATGTAAACTTATCATTATTTGTAGGTGACAAGATAACATACATAGAAAACCTAAAGACTTCACTAAGAAACTAACTGAAGCAATAAATTAGTTCAGCAAAGTGTTAGGCTACAAAATCAATATATAAAGATAAAGATCAGTTGTGTGTCTATATCAAACAACAAATTAGAGTGGGAGATATTGTAAATGATATAGTTCCATAAAATATAATAACTGGGAGTAAACTAACAAAGTAGATAAAAATTATTTTTGATCTTTGAGCTATTTACAACAAAATCCAAGTGTTGTTCTTATTTTTCATTTTGAAACTATACTTTCAATACTGAATTCTAGGTCCCCTGTTGACTCCTTTATGTTTATGTTACTATGTGAAAATTATAGATGATAAATATAAAGGCTAGGTTTAGCTATTTAATTTTGACTATCATCATGACTATGCTGTTTTCCTAATGCTGCTGTCATAAATTACCAAAATTTGTTTCATTATGGTTACGTGCATTATTGTTTTTAAGTTCTAGGTGTCAAATGTCAAAAATGGGCTAAAATAAAGATTTTGGAAAGGATACTTTTTTTTTCCCTGGAAATACTAGGGGAGATACCATTTTTTTGTCTTTTCTAGTTTCTAGATGTCATGCCTTTTCTTGTCTCTGGCCCTATTCCTCCACCTTTGAATAATGAAAGCTGACTCTCATGTTGATGACTACCAGTAGTTTTACTTCTGTGCTTCAGTCGTCAGTTCCATGGTAACTCTGACCCTTCCTTCCTCTTCTGCTTTTAATCCTTATTTAATGGGTTCAATGGACAATTCAGTATTATCTCTCTATTTAAAGGATGGTTAATTAGTAAATTTAATTCTGTTTGCAAACTAAACTTCCTCTAACATGTATTACAGATTGAATTTTGCTCCCTGAAAAGATACATTGATGCATAGACATTATACATAAGATCTGATAGCTCTGAATGTGAACTTATTTGGAAATAGAATCTTTGCAGATGTGCATGTTAATGTGAGTTCTTTAGGGTGGACTGACATACAATATGAGTAGCATCTTTATAAGAACAAGAAAATTTGGTCCCCAAAATACAAGAAGAATAGCAGTTAATAAAATGCAGAGTTTTGAATGATATAGCCACAATTAAGAATTAAACAATATCAATGGCCACATCAGTCTTAGAAGAGACTGGACAGGAATCTATCTAAAATCTTTGAGGTACCAGGGCCCTACTGATAACTTAATTTCAGACTTCTGGTCTTTGATACTGTAAAAAATAATTCTTCTTTGCTTTAATATTTGTGGTATTGAATTACTTTTTAGTTTATCTTTCTGTTCTTTGTATATCAGAAAGATGCATAGGAAAAAAGAAACACTAAATACCTCTACTTCTTCTTTCTCTTCATGCATTTACTTTAGTGGTAACATTCCAAAACAGAAAGTCTGCAGTGTCACATTCATGTCTGAAATTCTATTATGGATTGAAAACTGGTATCAGTGCAGAATGTATTGGTTGAATCCCTAGCTTTCTTTGTGATGGTATTTGATGTTGCACCACTGGAAGGTCACAAAGTTTGAATCAAACAGGGATGATAGAACTCTCATGTGGGTTATTAAACTTCTAAAAAGAAGAAAAACCTCAAGCTCTCCTTGAGTTGACAGAGGACTATGTGAGCACCAGGGAGAAAGTGGCTGCCTAAAAGTCAACCTGTGGGCTCTCACAGTTCCAGAATTGGACACATATTGTGGCTTGAGAAATCTAAGGAGTAAATTGCATTTTGTTTAAGATAGTAGCCTGGGTAGATGAAGAAAGGTTGACACTTCATTCAAGTATCCCTTTTGCTCTAAGTAGGCCAGATCCCTCAGTATATATTTAACTAGCAATATAGGTAACCTTTGGTTTACATCTTACTCTTTTTTTCTTTTTCTTTGATTGCCTTAAAAAAAAAAAAGCCTCATTTCCTACCTAACTTTGTTACAGACTTTGATGCCTAGGTACTTTTCAATATTTTACATTCTGCCATTTGTCTTCCTAAATGCAACACTGATGTCTTCATATAGTAATCAAAATAATTTGCCAATATGACTGAATTCCTGTGACTTATGTTATTTAAACTTAGGAAACCTCTCCTGCAGTGACATCTTGAACTTTCTGTAATGACACCACCAAAGATATTGCCATAAGATTGCCAAAATCTTACTATTCATGGAAGATGAATAAAAACACAATATATTACCAAATTGATATTCAGTAACTCCTTCTCCCCTAACATGTCTATCTTCCCACCTCCTTTTATCTTCCTATCCATTTTACTTGGTTTTAACACTCATATATACCCTTAACTTAGTCATTTTTAAACTTCTATATGCATATGAATCATCTGGAACTTTGTTAAAATGACCAGTTCCACATTTCTCGCAGGGATTTTTGTCAGGTTATCTGTATTGGTAACTTGAAACTACAAGCAAATACCCCACAGAACTAACAGGTAGCAACATAGAAACAATAAGATTATATAGCTTGTGTCACATCACATAAAAGTTAATTAAAATTGATATAGTTTTAAATATAAAATAATAAATTATAAAACATTCAGACAAATAGATGAGCAAATTTTCAATGCCTTTTTAAATATAACATCAAAATCAGAGGTGGTGAGAAAATTATATATATATATATATACATATTGAACTTCATTAGTATTAATAGTGATATAATGAAAGTAAAAACATAACCCAAAGAATTTGGGTAGCTATTATAATCAAAGATCTGAAGAATTACATTCAGATCACATAAAGAATTTTCCCAATTAAATATAAAAACATAAAGCAAATATACAGTGGGTAGCATTCCTAGAGAATGCTAAAGAAATTTCCTAAAGAAAATTTCCTAAAGAAAATGCACATGCTATCAAAAATCCATAAAGAACTCACACAACTTAACAAAAGCAAAGCAAAAAGCACAGTAAGAAATGGGAAGAAGAGCTAAAAAGATACTTCTTCATAGGAAATACAAATGGAGTACGAAAAAATGGTCAACATCACTAATATTCAGGGGAATGTAAATCAAAACCACAATGAGATACCACCTTATACAAGTAAGAATGGCCTATGTGTGTGTGTGTGTGTGTGTGTGTGTGTATATATTATTTACATATATATGTAAAAAAATAAAAAGGCAACAAATGTTTGCCTGAATGTGGAGAAAAAGGAACATTTTACACTGCTGGTGGGACTGCTAACTGGTCCAACCACTATAGAAAGCTGTGTGGAGGACCCTCAAATTACCAAAAGTAAAACTATCATTTAATCCAGCAATTCCATTTCTGGGAATCTACCCAAAGGCCAAAAAAAAAAAAAAAAAAAAAAAAAAAAAAAAAAAAAAAAAAAAAAAAAAAAAAAAAAAAAAAAAAAAAAAAAAAAAAAAAAAAAAAAAAAAGAACTAATTCAAAAGGACACCTGTAATTTATATTTATTGTGCACCATTTACTGGCTATTGCCAGACTATGGAAACAACCCAAATGCCCCAAAACAGACAGATGGATCAAAAAGCTGAGGTATATTTACACAATGGAATATTGTTCAGCTGTAAAAAAGACAAACTGGATGCATTTGTGATAACATGGATGGACCTAGAAGCATTCGTGCTAGCAGAAATAAGCTAAAAGGAAAGAGAGAAATACTGGATGATCTCACCTATAGGGAAAACAAACAAACAGAAGGATAAGTGAAACTTAAAGAAAACAAACTGACAGAAGAACTCGAACATAAAGCTAGGGAGAGGGAAGGAAGGTGAAAATGGGGGAAGGTGGGGCATGAGAGGTTAAGAACGTTTAGTGGTGGCAAGTTCGTGGGAGAAACTTGGAGTTTACAATGATGTAAAAATGTATACATGTGCAATCAATTAAAAAAGAAAATACACATGAAATTATGTTCAACATCATTACTCACTGAAGAAATGCAAATTGTCAATGTTTTTACTTCTGTGAATAGAGAAACCAAAGTTTCAGTCCCAACCAAAACGAAGAAAAGTTCAAAAACTCACAAACTGACCATAGATTTGAGGCATATAGCAGGAAAGGAGAAGGATGTGTGATTAGAACAGAGGAGAGAAGGTACAAGAGATTGTGATGATGGATCATAGGTATCATAGTGGGAGAACTATGGGACTACATCTGAGGGAGAAATCAAATTCTATCCAAAATTTAACAAATATGTAAGAAAATTATAGAGATAAATATATGACAGATGATAGAGATAGATGATAGACAGACAGACAGACAGACAGACAGACAGACAGACAGACAGACAGACAGACAGACAGACAGACAGACAGACAGATAGATAGATAGATAGATAGATAGATAGATAGATAGATAGATAGAGAGATAGAGAGATAGAGAGGTAGAGAGATAGAGAGATAGAGAGATAGATACCACTTCACACCAGCAGGAAGTTCTCATAAAAAAAGCAGATAATAAGTGTAGGTGAAATCGTGACAAAACTAGAATGCTCATTGGAACCCTTCAATTCTGGAAACTGTAAAATAATATAAAATCTTGGAATAACTGGAAGCTCTTCAATATATTATACATAAAGTTACCATGGACCAAAGTATTCAACCTTACTAGAGATTGTTGAGATTTCAAAACTATATAAACTTTAAGATTATGATCCTAATATCATTTAACAATATTTTACTTTCCCTATTATCCTTGCTTTATATTTCTTTAAGTGATGATTGATGATTTCTCCTAGCTGTTGTAATATTAATTTTTAACACTTTCAACACCTCCTGCTTAATCTGGCAACTGAAATGATTTGGCATCCATTTCCCAGCGTCAGCTCCTCCCACACTTAGGAACAACTGAAAACATGGTTACACTTTTTGTTCAGTCTTGGATCATAGATATTCCCACCTCTGCTTTGATTTCACTTTTTTTTTTGCATTATAATACATGTTCCTTTTAAATTAACTTACAAAAACTCTAATCCAAAAGACACCTGTACCCAGATGTTTATTGCAGTGCTATTTACAGTAGCCAGTATATGGAAACAACCCAAATGCCACAAAACAGATGAATGTTACAGACAGCTGTGGTCTATGTACATGATGGAATACTATTCATCAATCAAAACAAGACAAACTTATGTTATTCATGACAATATGGTTGAAGCTAGAAGGACTCATGCTCAGAAATAAACCAGAAAGAAAAAGAGAAATACTGGATGTTCTCGTTATATGAGGGACAAAGGGAAAACCAGCAAATGAGAAGAAAAATTTAAAACTAATTTTTAGCAAAATTGAAGCATAGAGCAAGAGAGCAAGAGAAAGGAAGGGGGAGGATATTAGGGGAGGAGGGGCATACAAGACTAAGTTGATGGTTCCTGGGTGATAAGGTGGTGGGAGACCCTGGAATAGATGATGAAAAATAATATCATAAATTAAAAAATAAATAAATTAATTAACTTTCCCAGCCCCATTCTCTCAGCAATTACATCAATTATTCCAGCATTAACCTATAAAACTTTTATAAAAGTGTGCTGCATCGATGACACTCAAAATTTATATAAAAACTCAATATACAATTAAAACAATTCCCTTTTAGCTTTATATTAGTGATAATTTTGATTTACAATACTCATCAAAATATAAACTTCTTGCAACTTAAATTCAAGAAGTATATGGTTTCTAATATGATTAGGGGTCTGGAGGAAGTCATTCTAAGATTAACCTCAAACTTTTCATCTATCTGTTTCACAGTTTTTAAGAAAATTTTAAATTCTACCATCTCTATTATGTTAATTTACATCCCAATTATTTTGTTTCCTCATCATAAGATAGTTTCCATACAATCCATTTCTATTTTACATGACAAAGACAGAGAGTTGTATGAAAGTAATGAAGCTTATTACAGAAGAAAACTAATTATATATTTAAAAAAATCAGAATATTTTCCTGTCACCACCTCTAAATGTAAAAGTGTTGGTAGGTTGGAAGGATAGAAATTTTAGGTGGAAACATCATCGATTTATCAGTTTCTAGTGTTGCATAACAAAGGCCATGAATAGCTCATATTTCCGTAGATCTGAATTCTGAGTTCCCTGGATAGGGTATCACAAGATCAAAGTGAATATTTTGTTAAGGTTGGTTTTATTTCTGGAAGTGCAGTGGAAGAATAATTTCTAAGCTCATTGAGGTTATTGTCCCAATTTTTAGGTCCAGATCCTCATTTACTTTTTGGCTATCTGCTAAAATATCTTAGTCCACAGGGCAACCCTCATTCCTTGCCTCAAGATTCCCTCTATCTTGAAAAAAGATCATCAAGACTTCTCATTCTTGGAAGCTCTCTGATTTCTGTTTTTTTTGCTAGCCAGGTGAAGAATATTCTCTATTTTATACAGGCTCGGGTGATTGCTTTAGACCCATCTGGATAATCTCTCTACTCCATATAATGTAATTACAATTGAGGGAATGATAATTCATCATATCTGCAGGTTCCAAACACATTTAAAGTAGAAAAAAATTATACAAGTTTATGGATGAGTGTATTCTTAAATTTCGTGTAAATGTTGCTGCTTCGAAAAAAATCATAATTTGTGTATGCATATGTATGTTACATATGTGTATACATATATGTATGCACATTCACACATGGTTAATTTACAAAAAAAACTTTCTCATTCTCCATCAGACAGCAGCAGGAATGGAATGGGCTTAAGATTTGCTTCCATATTTGGGACAGAATATATGTCATCTTGGGTTAAGGAGTCAAAAGTGACTGACCTTCTGGAAATTCTCATACATTGACTAAAGTATCCCACTTACTACTATGTAATGACTCTCACCCATTTATCTAGAAAGCCAATCGCAGTTACATAGATCTCATACAACATAAGACTGGCTTTGCAGACTGAACAGAAAAATCAATGAGAGAAACATTTACAAAATGAACAGATAGTCAAGAATTACTAAGTATTGGAAGAAAGAATCATAAAAGAATAAAAAAATAGGAAATAAAAGTTAATAGATAAGCTAAGTGAGACATTACAACAAGTTTAACTAATATCAACAGAGTGATTCAATAGCATACCATAAAATACCATAAAAATAACAAATGATCATGGGGGAAAAACTCAGTAGGTAAGATAAAAATATAATGGGCACAGTTAAGGAACTTATCAGTGAGATCAAATAGAAAACTGAGAAATATTCTGAGAGCATATCACAAAGGCATATAGACAGGGATTTATGAAAACAAATTAAGTTAGCAGAGAGCTCTTCACAAAGGCAACATTAAAAAAAATAGTGATGGTTGAGAATAATATTCAATTACAAAAAGATGAAAATGAACCCCAAAAGAGGCGGTAAGCTCAGAGATCACAGAGATGCGAAATTTATATATAAATAAATTATTTTTAAAAATTAAATTAAAGATTTATGAAGCTAAAAAAAAGAAGACAAAACTAGACTTTTTGATATTTGACTGATAATATTGAGCATTTAGGTGAAAAGAAAGCCACATACAAATGTTCATATATATAAATGTTCAAGAAGAACACTATGCTGAATCTACAAAGATATAACGATAAAACTGGCATATAATTGTTAACATTTATTTATCAACAGTAATTCTAAATGAAATCTTAAGGAAAAATAGCTTTAAATTCATTGCAAAAGTCAGTCCTTTTATGTCAAAGTGAAACAAAGATATGCTCATATATATCTAAAATCAGTTTTCAGTGTGTAGTCTGGATAGAAAAAAGTTATTATTTGAAAACTGTCTTCATAGCTCAAAAATGAAGCTCAAAAATATTTCCTGTGTTGATATGTATAAGTTGTGGAGCCACCAAATAAAACTTTCAAGCAAAACATCTTTAATTACCTTTTTACATGTGTTTGAATAAAACAGATAACTAACTCCAACCATCTTCTTATTTGACCATACAAAGTATGTGCCAGAAAATGATACATAATACATGCAAACATTGCTTAAAATGCAAATATTGTGGAAAGCTCTAAAATATTCACAATTATTAATATCTTACTGCTTTTATAGCATGTCATTAAATACAGTGTTGTTTCAACTTTGTGTTAGTTACCATTTCGATCCAAGCACATAGTATAATATAATTCTGGTGATAATTTTATAGGTAAATGATTTTCACCATTAAATTAAAGACCTGTAGGACTTTAAGAGACTGACAAAAATTCCAAATTTATGACTATTATGTTCTTTGAGCAGGACCTATGAACTTTGAAAACATATTAATCAAAATAAAATCAATTTTCAATTATCTGTGTGAAACTTTATAAGATTACCTGAATCCATCACTATCTACTCTATGTACAACTGAATTCAAAGACATATATATATATATAATTTAAAATTTATGTTATATTTCTTGCTTTCTTTTATTACCATCATACCATATTACCAGCATACCATCAGATAATAATAACTTGGTTAGCTTGTGTGTTTGTTTTTTTTTCCAAATGCAAATTACTCCAAATCCAAAAGGAAGTTGTTGACTCAGTCACTCATAATTCCAAAAGAAGAAATTCGTAGGCATTTTGTTAAACGTTATCAGGAAGCTTCGGAATGATTCACTTAAGGCAGATTCTTCTAACTGATGTGCCAGGCTTACCTATTCACAATTTAGCATTCCTAGGAATTGCAGTAGACCTTTTTCCTGTAAATGCTGATAGAATTTCTTATGAACCTTATCATAGTTTGAATCAAAAGTCCAGCTTCAGATCAATCACCGCAGTGAAAGGCCAGGGAACCTCCAATGGACAAACTTCAGTCCTCTGATAATTAAAGTCAGAATTATTCAGAACATATGGGCTCAAAAGCAAATAAAACCAAACAAAAAACATATGTCCACTAAAAATAGCCATAATCTCTACTTCCATATGACTTTTCTTTCAAGATGAACATATGGTACTAAATTAATGCATATAAATTATGCAGAAAATATAGATTAATATGTATTGTAAGAATCTTACTGTACTATCTGTAAGAGAGATAAACAGAAGGATATTTTAATATGTACCCTAGTGCTGGTATATCAAAAATTGTTACATCAAAAGCATTTTTAATGTATTGTAACATAATGTGATGTATTTTAATGTTGGTATATAAAAATTTGTCTATTAAATCTAAAGCATGTTAATGCTTTGCTTTCATTCATATAAAATGTGAAACAAATAAAAGTAGTAATTTAAAACTATATTTAATACTAAGGATATTAATGCATATTTTTGAAAAATACTGACACTATGTATAATTAAACATCTTTAGGTTTCTGAAATATTTTGTCCATGTAAAACTTATAACTTGATAAAGAAGAATTGTTTTGCTTTATATTTCATAACCTGGATTCTACCTCTTTCAAAATGTCTTAGTATGTTAATATTAGCAGTAGTTTTCTATTTCAAAATAATGTTTACATGCACTATACTGCTTATGAGGCAGAATATAAGATGTTTATCTTGTATCATAAAAGTTTTATTCTAGCCAGATGTTTCTGAAGGTATGGACTGGCATCTCAAAGAATCAAAATCTCAATCATATGTACAATCATAGCTATGTACAATCATAGCTATATGAATGGTATTTGAATTATCTTAAGATGACTCTATATTTTCCCAACAGTCAGCAGCAGTCACCATGTATCCTACCTTTATATCTTCAAAATAAATTCAGATAACAAATCAGTGGAAATCAATGAAAAGTCAATAGAAATTAATAGTAACCTATTGGAACTTAAATAAGTTGGTCAGGTTTTTTTCATCCACTAGACTCTGACTATAATCTGTGGTATTGCTCCCTCCCCATGGTTACACATACCTGCACACAACAGGTGTGCTCATCTGTGAGTGGGCTCACCTGGGCTTAAAAGGAGAAGCCATAGGGCCAATGTCATAGGGGGAAGAAAGGAGAGTATGCAGATAATGCCCACAAAGAGAGAAGACCGGAGAGAGGGAACACAAGAGAGTGTCCAGAATAAGAACAACATTCCTCGGGGTTGGGGAGCTCACTAACCCCCAGGCCTCCTTCTCCCAGGCCCTGTCCTTCCTGGTGTGTCTGTGTAACTGCTAGAACCAATAAACCACCTACCCAGATTGGCCAGCCTGTGCACTACAATTGGCTGCACAAACACAATGCTTGCACTACAGCTATTTTATCCCTTTTTTTTTTTTTGATATTTCTTTATTTTCTTTGTCTATAGTCTCTTTTGCCAGGCCCAAGGACCCTTGGATTTGTCTGTATCTCAGCTCCCTGCTGAATTCTTGGATATGAGAACTTAATTTTCATTCTTTAATCTGTAATGGTAATCTTTAGTGATCTCTAAAGATAATACTAGGATTACATCATTTGATTTTCACTACTCTTGGCTCATATGACTCACACTATTGATGACTCACCTTAGTTTTGGCACAGTGGGCTTTTTTCGAGTTTGGCACCCAGAGCTCTAGCTGTTACAAAACATTATTCCCTTAACTACTTAGATTATCACTTACTGATGACGCACTGCGGAGCCCTCCTCCTGGGCAATATCCTCAACTGAAGAGAACTAATCCAAGAAGTACCATTTTCCCCTCTGAAAGCAACCCACATAAGTGACTGGTCATCAAGAGAAATGAAAATCTGCTTCTCTGTCTTTCTTCATTTAAGATATCCTGTAAAATCCCTTCGTTTCAGACCCCGTTAGATAGAAGATATTGCTGCAATTGTATGATAGTTCAATTTCTGTTTCTCCCAAATCCTGCTTCTTGAACCTATTGAGGAATTTTGTTGCTGAAATACTTTCAACAATTCACCTAGAGGTAAACTTGATTCCACATCCTATTTCTCAGGGATGCAATCAATAACACCTTTCTTCAGATGTGGGCTCCAAGGTAAAATAATCCGGATCTGTTTAATTCATGTAAGCATATTTGTATTTCACTTGAATGATCTTGAATATCACAATTATGAAATATAAGTTGTATAGTTTTATATAAAAACAGTTGTATAGGAACATTGAAACATATATTTTTAAAATTTTCAAGACAAAAATGATCATGTATCACATGAAAAAACTTTAAACTTTTCATTTTTCTTTTCTGTATTTAAATTTAATGCCTTTCAGGAAATATATACCTGTTATAAAAAAAAAAAAGTGTTGAGATGTGTTAGGCTTTAATTGTGATGGTGTAGGGTAAATGAGGGGCATTTCCCTCCATTAGCATGTATAACTGGCACCTGGGATACTGCATTGTCCCCATGATGTGCAGCCCCATGGGTGTGTGCTTGTCTAAGTGTGCACATCTGGGCCTAGGGAAGATAAAGGGATCCAGAGAGCACAAGAGATGACAAGCATAAGCACCAGAGAGAGCATGAGCATAAAAGAGTACAAGAGAGAGCTCAGAGAAAGAGTGTGAAGATTTCCAGGTGGCTAATGGGTTCCCTTCCCTCCCAGGGCCCCCAATCCCCACCCCTGCCCTAACTGCTAGAACCAAAAAAGAACCTACACATATTGGTGACCCTGATGCTACCCCAACAATTGATGATGCAAATTGGTTACAATATAGCTGGTTTATAGCCACTTCACAAGTAACTAATGAAACTACCTCATACAAGAAGGTCAAAACACTTCAGAAAACTAGCATTCCCCTTTCCAGTCAGGCAATTTCTTTTGAGTTATGAGTCTATGTTTCTTTATAGCTCTAGTAATGTCAGACACCTATTATAAATAACAAAATCTCAACTCATTTCAAGGTTTTTTAGGAAGGTAACAATTAGTAATTTTCTATGTTACACTTACTTTTTTCTGATTAGTTTAAATTTCCTCATGATGTGCCTTTAATTATTTGAGATGTATATAATTATGTGTTACATATATCAAAAGAAAATGTGGGTATTATAAAATGTACACTTCATGTAGAGAATTGAAATAATTTTAAAATAATAATATAAAGTTGTTGAGTTAGATTTATGATAGCACTTAGCAGTTTGTTCCTAGAACATGAGAGTTCCAAATAATAAAGTTTATCTTTCACCAATCTTGTCTACCAGTCATGAAAAAAAAAAAAAAAAAAACTCATTTACTTAATAAATTAACTAAAATATGCATAGGTAATGTTTATCCTCAACAGAAAAATAAAACGATAACTGAGATTAAAAGATGATCATATATTGAGAGCATGAAAAATATATGAATAATCCCTATTTCCAAGATTCAACTCAAAATTCCATCTTGAAAGTTTCCAGAATCCTTCTCGTAGTAACAATCACTCACTTATTTGTGTCTTCCTTCACCCATTCTGCAAATATTTATTGGTTCAATTATTTTGGAATTGTCATTCAGGTAAACAGTAAGAATAAAAGCAGAAGTAGAGATGACATCTTTATGGAGTTTATATTTCAGTAGAAGGACCTGACACATTTAAATGAAAATATAAATTGGAATAAGTAAATATAGGAAATAAATATTTTAAGATAATTGAAATTAATAGAACTGGTTTTTATAGCTGTAATAATGGTTACAGAACTATATTTCCTTTTCCACTGTGCATTTTTGATATGTGCCTTTTCCTTATTTCCTCTATTAGCTTAGCAGCCTCCTGCTAATTTTTTTTCTTCTCTGACTCAATGTAAGTGCCAAGAATTTTTATAAATATACAGTGTAATTATATTAGTAACAGACGGCCTGTGAATAGATAAGGAAAACAATTTTTGATCAGTGCTGGAAATTATTTATTTCAAATTAAGATAATTTTTGTTTGAAATGCTTAGAGCTCAAGCATATGTTTACTGTCATACTCACAGATCTGTGGACTGTGAAAATAATCTACAGCTACCATATGTTATAAGAAGTATTTTAGCTAAAATATGAAATCTACTAATTTCACTAATTTTCATCTCTATAGTTTTTAATACAGTTATAAAATTATTTTCTGTTCAAAATACTTTACCACTTAATTTCAAAGACATAGTTATTTCTAAATTATTAATTTTTAATAAAGCTTTAAAAATTTTATCTATCATGTGATGCCATCTGTCATACTTAACTATATATATGCAGTGAATTAAAATGATTAAAATAATATTTTATTTTTATTATAAAGTAAATGAAAGACAGCAGCATTGAGGGATAGGTAAACATCTTAATAGAAAATTCATTCTTAGAATATGTTTCTATCTTTGTCAGCTATTGTTATTTCTGGGTTTATTTTGTTGTTTCAGTAGCTCTGTATTTATCCCACTATAATACATGTGCGTGAAGAATAAAGATACCACCAATAATTATTTAAAGTCTTAAAGCATATATATATATATATATATATATATATATATATATATATATATATATATATATATATATATATATATATGGAAATTCTACCAAAAACATTCAACATGATGAAACCAAGAGAATATTTCAAGTTATTTATTTGAAGAAAAGTGAGTGGAAACAGGTGTGTGAAAGAGTGATTTCATAGATTTGTTCAGCATTATTCTGGATTAAGCCTAAACTATAAAATAAAATAAAGCTGGAGATGCTATGGAATACATGAGTCCTTTTCAATTTCCATTTTATGTAACTGATCTTGACACTCTTAAGTCAGAAAAGTGAAATTCTGCCATTTTAAGACATAGCTTTCTAGCATGATTGTCCTTATTTACAAGCAGCATGAAGAATAGGCAAAGTATGAGGAATGCAAGGTGAGTATCTTCTAAAGAAAACAGGAATCAAACTCTCCTCTTACACCAAGGAAAATCTCATGAACTCTAATTGCTTTAAGAAAGTGTATATTCTTGTGACCAAAGTCTTATTTGGTGGGTCAGGTTAATACCCACCATAATGAACAATGAAGAATTTAATCTGCAAGTGTTACCTTAGTGGAGGATAAAAGTGGAATTTAATTGATAACTAATATCCCACTGTGTACTATACCACAACTTTTTATGTACCATCTGTCTATTTTGGGACATTTGGATTGCGTGGAAGAACCCTGAGGTAGATAATGGTGTGAAATTAACCAAATTATAAATAAATTAAAAAAATAAAGTGGAATTTAAGTGAATTGAAATCAAGTAACTGACCTAATCACTCTGTGAAAATGGGGGATAGTGAAAATTGTATTGTTAGAAGTTTGGCAGGAATTGTAGAGTGCTACGTTGAGGCTGGGGGGAGTTTGGAAAATACAAAAATCTGTAGAAAGAAACAAGTTAAAATTAAGAGGGGTTTTATAAGAATCATGATACCAGTTAATTGGTTCTCAAAACTTCTATTTACAAGATCTCTAGATGCTGGAAATGATTATTGAGACCCAAAATAGCTTTTGGGTGGGTGGGTTTTTATTTGTATATTAGACCATGAACTAAAATTTTGAAAAACATTAATTTACAAATTGCAGCAATAAACTCATTTCTTATTAGTATACTTTATAGACAAATATTTTAAAAGAAAAACTATGTAAAGGAGAGTGGCATTGTTTTACATTTTGCAAATCTCTTCATTCTGACTTAATAGAAGACAGCTGTGTTCTCATTTCTGCTTCTACACTAAATCCCTTTGAATATCATATATTAGGCAGCTTCTGGAAAACTCTACCATGTCCTTGTGATATAATGAAAGCAAAAAATGTAAATCCTATCTTGGTATTAAAATGGATAATTTTTTATCTTGCAAACTCACTGATGTGTATCATTCCACTCTCCTAAAACCCTTGAAACTAACTAAAAACTACTTCCAAACTCAAATCTGCCATCCACTTGTTCGTGCACTATTGTAAAATGAGGCACTTTTTTTTCCTTTCCTTCTTATGTTCTTATAATGTATTCTCTATTGAAAAAATCAAATCATTTTTAAAATATAAATTCAATAATGTCACTTTTCTGCTTAAATCATTTTGATTATCTTCCCTTTCCCTTATGATTGAAACCAAAATAATTATTTGACTGTCCCATAAGCCCAAAACTATAAAATAAATTATCTCTAAGATTTATGACACTGTGATAATTTAAAACACTGTAAGAGTCTTTGATTTGATAGGGCTTTAATAGCTAATTAAGAGTGATTACAGACATTCTGTTTATATTTCACAATTTTCTCTATTGGTGCTTCACTCAAGGAACAAAAAATATTTATTTCTACTTTAATATAAATCATTTAATGCTGAATTTCCAAAAAGTTTAACCTGTAACCAATTTGCTTTATTTCTAATATTATTTGAAAAATAAGAAACAAATCATTTCTAAAAACCACATAGCTCTCCCTCTGTCATACCAATCAATCACTACATACTATGTTTGGTATTCATGAGAGTTATTGTCACAGTTGCAAATTGAATACTCTTTCCCAGTCAGGGATACAAACTAGTCTTTATACAAAGTGCTAGTGAGACAAGTAATAGTGTTCTAGGGAAAAGTACCTAGTGAGTTTATGGAAAAGGATCTTCTCCCATAGGATGGAGAAAATACAAGCTATGCCTACATGTTAAAGAATGCATTTAAAGATTAAGTGAACAAATTATTGTGTATTTGTTATGAATGTTAAGAATCATCTTTTTTCAGCATGTGGGAACCAAAATGGCTGCTGCATAAAAGGGTATCCAGATCTGTCCTCCAGATTCCATATGGAAAGTAACTTAATCCAGCTACATTTATTCACCAGAATATCAATATTTGAAAACATGTTTCCCTGTAAGGGAACTAGCTATGGAAAAACTATTTGTATATATGATGATCAAAGTTACTTGGTGGAACTGAAATAAAAAATGGCTGATGCAAATAGCTTTCTTATCCTTGCTAAATGGTGCCATATAGTTTTCATGCACGTGTTGCTTGAAATTTTGTTCTCTATTTTACTTGAAATTTGAATTTGTTCTCTAAATCATTCAAATACCCATCATGAGAAATAGTTTCTTCTGAGTACACTATTTTGTACAAAAATTCAGATTATGTGCAACATTTGAATGTGTTCACTAGAAATTTTTATGTAACACATCTATAGAACTTCTATATGGCATTTATTCAATATAAACTTTATATACAATAAACTAAATCAACCGATTTTTTACTGTATGCTGTAGTGATATGAGAAATGCACATTCCATTATTGCAATTACCATGATCAGTTTTATCGTAATGAAAAATTTATAGCATATGTCATTAGTGAAAATAAGTAAGCATTACTTTTTTTCACATTAAAGATAGTACTGAAAAATCTAAGTTAGTAGCAAAAGTTATTACTTATCAATAACTCTACATTTATGTCCTGCCTACTATTGTCTTTGATTTAGATGCCTATGTAAAATACTTTGAGCACATAAAGAAAAGTTCATTGATACTAATATAGTATCCATTTTAATGCCTATAGAATCATTAATTATATCCCATTTATCATTCCTGATATTTGTAAATTGTATCATCTTTTCAGAAATAAATTTATTAACTATTAATCTCATCAAAGTAACAGATTTGGCATCACAGTCTATTTTTTGTTTTCTCTTTGATTTCTACTCTTCATTCTGATTACTTTATGGTTTGCATATGTGTGTGTGCCATTTCTTAAGATGGAAGCTATAATCACTGATTTAAGAACTTTCTTCTTTCCTAACAAGGGCAAATGTTAATGAAATTACATTTTCACACTGTTTTATTCCAACAGTGATTTGCATGTTGCATGAAGATATTTATTTTACTCATTTCAAAATACAGTTCTTTTAAACTTCACTTTTGATATTTTTTTGCATTTCTTTAATAGCCAAGGGTTATGCAGCTTACCTACTTCCTGTATGAATTCTGACAGTTTGTGCTCTTGATAGTTAATTTATCTGTTGTCAAATGCATGGTAATATTGTTCTGTTTAGCCCATAACTTGTTAATTTGTTTTATGTTTACATGATATATTTAAGAGATCTGTAACTATAATTAATAGTGCCAGAAATATTCTGAGACAGCTGAATTAATACCAGATTATCTTAGTCCTTTAAGAAAGGATTTATTGTTAATGTTAATATAGTTTTTAAATTAATTTTATTTTATCTTTTTTATTTTGCTTTGATACCAATTTGATTAAATCACCAAATTTTGTCTTATATACATTCTCAAACAAAGGCAAGGCAGTCTTGAATTAGTTGAACTAAAATTACTGTGGTCAAAGATGTTACATGAACATAGTTTTTTTAAAAATGGAATACACAATGAAATTAATCTCATACTGTTTATGAAAGAATAGCATTTTGAAACTTTGACTGGAATGTGTAATCACTACTGTTTGCTTTCAATAAACTTATGAGAAAAAAACTCAAAGGCGATGAATGATTATTTTTTGTTTCTTTTTTTAATTTTAAAATCCACATTTAAAATTCACATTTAATCATTTAAATATACTATTTATCATAAGTTGCAGACCTGTATTTCCTGATTCTCAGTCAAATGATTAAAATCCCAGTGAAGAACACCCACCCTCCCTAAGTCAGAATTACAACATCCCCCAGTCCTGCTACTGTGTTATATCTCTAGTCTGCTCTTTGGGTCACAGCAACTACTCACTGCTAGGTTTTATGAAAATTCACTTTGCGTATGCACAGATTAGTCACAGAACAGGGCCATGAAGACTTCTGAGTCTTTCCTTATGCTCAGCTATTTCCTTTACCTCAAGTAAGTTCAAGCTGTACGAGCAGCCCAGAATGCTGATTTCCTCCTTATCTGTTCAGACTTCCCTGCTCTGCTTGCATACTGCTTTCATGTGCCACAGTTTAGAGTATGACCCCAAGCAGGTAGCCAGGGAAAATATGGAGCACACATTAAATGTTTCACTTCCAAAAAGGATTGTTAAGTCTTCAGTGACTGTCTGTTGCTTGATACATGAAAATATTGCAAAACATTTTTCTGTTATTTTGATCAGTTTTACAATTGCATATTATTGAAAGACATTTAAATATAAATTTCTTACCGCATGATGATATGCCTGTTTATTGAATATAAGAAACACTCCAAATAAAATTTAGGTTTTGCAACACTTGTGATATTTTCAATATATAGTTATTAAAGAACTGATTACATGGACAAATCAGTGATAACTAGGCATATTTTACTGGTGAAATAGTTTGCAAATATCTTAAAGCATTTCTATATAATGTAACCCTAATCTATGACTTGTCTATTTCTCCTATAAAATTTTATTTCTCAATAAATTTCCACAAACACCTCTCCAAGTAAGTTGCTATAATTTAGTATTTATGCAACAACTTTCCATTGAAAAGTGATAATCTCCAATTTAATTCTTCCTAGAAACCCTACTAAAATGTGAATTTTAAATGTGGATTTTAAAAATAAAAAAAAAAAGAAACAAAAATAATCATTCATCTCCTTTGAGTTTTTTTCTCATAAGTTTATTGAAAGCAAACAGTAGTGATTACACATTCCAGTCAAAGTTTCAAAATGCTATTCTTTCATAAATAGTATGAGATTAATTTCATTGTGTATTCCATTTTTTTAAAAAATATATGTTCATGTAACATCTTTGACCACAGTAATTTTAGTTCAACTAATTCAAGACTGCCTTGCCTTTGTTTGAGAATGTATATAAGACAAAATTTGGTGATTTAATCATTCAGCAATGGACTGAATGATATTACTTAAAGTTGGTCACCTCTATTTCTCCAGTTTGCTCCAGTAAAATTTATGCAGTGGGATTATTGAGATACAGGAAAATGTAGAATGGACATTAAATGTTGAGCCCTAATTAATAATTAAAGGACACCTGGGGAAACAAAACAATTTGTTCTGACAGGTAATATTACCTGTCTTCCAGATTACCTTGTCTTGTCAAAAGAACCTCAGTCTCAATGACTTTATTTCAAACATATTGCTTTTGAAATAACAGCAGGGACTTCTGGGCTTCTCTGCATCTCTTGTTTACCATGTAGTGTCATGTTTAATGACCAACATTAAAGTTATTGCTTCCAAATCACTTTAATTAGGGCTGAGGAAGCATTAAAAAGTTCCTTTCAAAAGCTCAGATCATCAATTTAGATTGCTCTCGTATACTGTGATTATATAGGGTATGTATAGTGAAACATCATAATAACATTTTCCAATCAGACATCCTGCAGTTCATTTTAAAAATAAATCTTCCTACCACAGTTCGTCCTGTGAGTACACTGTGCCCTCTGTTCTCTGAGTTTACAGATGATTGAACTAGAACAGGGCAATGGAACCTAGCAAATAAGGCACAGACTAACCTACAGCTATAAGGCAGACTATATAAAATTCCCGTGTCCAGAGATTCTCTAATTTATTTGGATTCTCATTCAATAGATTTAGTTAGGATTAGCAAGTATTGTTTCACACAGGTAATGTTACATTTATCATTTTTTATAAGCAAGTGTATTACTGGATGTTAATATATGCTGCAATCTTTTTGTAAATTGCAAGAAATAGTTGCTTGTTGTCTTTATAGTTTCTAGACACTGCCTGCATTCCTTGATTAATGATATTCCTTCAAATCACATCAATCTTTTGCTCCCTTCATCATATCTTCTATGACTAATTCTGATACCCATCTCCTTTTTATAAGGACCTTACAATCATGACGGATTTACTCAGGTGATCCAAAATAGATCCCCACTTAACTTAATCACATCTGTAGTCTTTTTTTTACTAAGAATTAAAGAGTCTTGGAATTAGGATTGTATATTATTCTACCCAACACATGATGAAAAAAAGATGAATAGTAACTTAGATCATAAAGACTGTTAGGATAAACTTTTGACCAGCAACTGTCTGCCATTGTCTGGTTGACATTAATCTGTTAGATTTCACAAGGTGGATGGGGCTCACTGACAATCGGTTTAGAAAATTTACAGCACTATGAGTATATATATATATATATATATATATATATATATATATATATATATGTGTGTGTGTGTGTGTGTGTGTGTGTGTATGTATGCATGCACACATGGGTGTTAATTTACATCAGTCTAGTTGTCCTTGATAACTCACAAATTTCTTGGGTGATTGAATTATTTAATACTCCAAAAATATCAATAGGGATCAAGTTGCATATATAGAGTCTTTAAAATCTATTAAACCACTTTCTTAAGTAATGAATTATTCTATATGAAACTCCAAATTGTAAGTTGTATATTAGATTCACTACTATTTACTATAGAAGTCTTATGAATACTTTATAGCTACCATAAAATTATACTTTAAATCAATTAACTTATTTTGGGAAATGTCTGGGGTGGGAAAAAGAAAATTGACTTAAAATAATTCAAGTTTATTTTAAAGTGCATATTTAATCTTTATAAGACATTATTTTGCCTATGATTAATTTTAGCATACTTAAAAATCTAACACAGATTTAGTAAATTAGTATTAGTAACTTATCATTTTGCTTTGTTTCTCAATTTGATCTGCCTTGTTTTTGTGATTTGGATTTCATACTAAAAATATTCTGTTGTCATTATATACAGCAAGAGAAAGCAAATGAGGATAATGTTGATAAATAAATAAACTCATATTTAATGTTGATAAATAATGATGATATATAAATGATAATAAATGATATATAATAAATGATATCTAATAATGATATATTTGATAAATATATCAAATAAATGATATATAATAATGATATATAAATGATAATGTTGATAAATAAACTCATATTTATTTTATTTTCAGTGACATGGTAATGTTTCATTTTATTATCATTCACAGGATGCTACTTCACGACCAATAATTAATTTACACAAAAAAATCTGTATTTTCAATAAAAAGATGGAACGTGATTATCTACTTTATTAGCCATATTTCACTGAATGAATTTTCTTGTATTTGAGAATTATCTATCTTTAGGAAATCATTTACACTATTCATTCCAAGAAGGTAGTATGCTTCCCTTGCATTTCTGGCTTACTACCAAAAGAAATCTATTCATCCTCTTTCAGCTCTAGTTCTGTAGTAAAATATGTCAAAGTGAGCTTTCAAGTGATTATATATTAAAGTTTTCTCACATTTTAGTACATTAATTGCCACATTAAAGTGTGCTATTGATCTAGTATTTCAGATACTTATACTTAGTAAATTCAATTAGCAAATTCACAAAATATCTGTCAGTGTTCAGATAAAAAATATTGTTTCAGTCAGTCTTTATAAAGTACTAATGTAACAAGAATTTAAGATCTATTTTTGTAGACTTCACCAAATGTTAGTTAAGTGGAAAAATCTACATTATCATGTAATTTTTCTTATCGTGTAATTTTTCTTAAACAGGAACTTCAACTCCAGTACTTATAGTAAAAGTTCGGATAAAATGAATTTTTGGAAGACAATATCCCAATCATTTTTTTTTTCTCCCTCAGCATATCTAACAGTTGTTTACTTCCAATAAAGTTAAGTTCTGAAACAGGTCAAAATTCTAACAGGTAACAGCTAAAAACACTGTATAAAATGCAACAAACTACATAAAAGGTCTAGAAGGTGTCTAAATTAGGCAGATTCTGGAGAAAGCAGAAACTTGAATAAAAAGTACAGCATCAGAATATTTAGTTTTCTCTCCCATTTTTTTTTTGGGGGGGGGCTATGGCTTTGAGTATGTTTCAGTTACTTTGCTGACTGGTCACAACTTTGGTGGCTTAAAATATATTTGAATTGAAGGGCAAGAGGATAGAGATTAGAGTAACCATCATGCCTAGAAAAAAATGAGATTACAAAGAATTCTTTTAAAAAGAACCAAGGAAAAACTAAGGCAGTCTACGCAGGAATATAATTTCAGGATCATAATCATGTTAAAATATTAAAACATTCTATTATATGGAATTTGAAGGCCTGACATTCCACAAATTAATAGAGACAATAACTTGAAATTATTAAAGTATTGACTACGCACATAATGTATGCAATACTGAATCAAGCCCATCCATCTCTATCTTGAATCTCAGTTTTTCTGATCTTAAACTAGACATATCTTCATGAAATAATTCTTTTCAAAATGACAGATTCTTAAAAGTTGATCTAAATACTGGAAAATCAGATTATTGAAGTATTTATTATGAGCATATATTCATTGTGACTTGCATAAAACCACAGTATGAAATGAAGACAATAAAGTAAGCTCAGTAAACATTAAAGTGAAGAGAGATGTACAAAATATATAAAATTTCAGGAAAATATCTACTAACTTGTCATACTATCAAAACTACTTTTAAGTGATTCAGATCCAAAGACAAAGACAGATCATATTATATCTTCTTAAAGAAATTTTGAGTCATAGAAACGTATAAGGAATAGAAAAACTGAGTTATTGTGGTTTATTTATTCTGTAAGTTTAAATACTATATCTGAAAAAATGATAAATATTGCAGTGAGGATTAACATGTGTATTATGAAAATAGAAGAAATAGTATGCTTAATTTTATCTTCAATATTTGTAGGTTTCTTGCTTATTCAATGATATTATTTAAATTACATTATATAAAAGAAATAGTGAATAAATGCTACACTTTTTTCAACAAATCTCTCAAAATTTTTAGTCTTGAGTCAGGTTAGACTGATCACAAATATAGAACTAAAGTGAAAAAATAAAGAAAAAATATGGAAATCCTCTACAACTTAAACTGGTATCTGTACTCACCTGTATTAATCAGTTCTTCAGAGTTTCTTTCACTCTATCGTAATAGCACCTATGCTTACTAATGTGTGTTCTTTTCTTTAATTTTTTATTTCTGTTTTTTCTTCTTCGGTGTAGTACATTAACACCCTCAATAACTTGAAGGTTCACTGTTGAGTGAACAGATAATGTGAACAGCAGGTAACTTGTAGAATTATTCATTTTTGAGGAGTCTGTTCAGACCAAAGGTTATTTCTCAATATCAAACTCTAACCAGTTCAGCAAATGAATAATCTACAGTGTACTGGTGATTAATATACAGCCCCCATATGTCTGCCTAGCCACAAGGGTCAATAATTTAAAGTTCAAAATATGCTGGTCTAGCATTTTAAATTATTCCTCTTGATTTTTGATGCTTCACGGTATTCTTGTTCTAAGTAATTCATTTTTTCCTGCTTGATAAAATGTTTGAAGTTTCCAATAGTCCATGTCATTACATTGTTTGGTGTTCACATTAAATGGTGACCTTGATCCCTGCTTTTCTTTGTGTATTTTCAATAAAGGGTTCATGAGCCTCAAGATTCTTTAGCGATGGTGATATCTCCTTCTAAAATAGATTTGACATTGTCATTCGTCATTTGGAGAAGCCTGAGCTGTTAACCTACTTTGTCTTTTTACTGGACATCAAATACTGAAGTTTATAAGGCAAAATTTATTTTCCTCTCCATCAGATATGTGACTGCTATTTTAAGAAATATTGAATGCATTGCAAATGTAGTTCTGGAAAAACTGCATTCTTTTTTTCTTCTTTATATTACTTATTCTCTCTAAATTGAAATAAATCCAAATTTTTCTCAGAATTTTGATTACTTTTCTCTCATGCAAACATTTCTCTTTATGAGATCCACATGTTCAACTGGTTTAAATAAACCAATGTTAAAATAAAAACATACTCTCTTTTTCCCATGTGTGGTTCTTCTGCGCTAGACTATGATTTCTGTTTCTGTGCTGTCAGTTCATCACATTTCAATGTCAGAAACATTGTTAAATGAGGTCAGACATGCTTCCTGTATTTGCACCTGATTCTGCTAGAGCTGCTGAATGTGTAATAGTGAAAACCACTGAGTTTAAAGCTACAAATCCTACCTTTTTAATAAAGAGCATCCAGTTAGTCTGTTTTGCAATCTGACAACTGAGGGCCACTGCGATGGACCCAGTGGCAACCTTCTTTGCTGTGCTGTGTTCTTCTAACATGAAAATACTGAGACATAAATATTAAAAAGAGGAAAGAACATTGTAAAGTTAAACAGACTTATATTGTGTAGCTTGGTATACATATGTACCATACTATTTCTTTAATGAAACTGCTTGGGTATATAAGTTCTATTAAGAAAATGGCAATCCCTGGAAAATTGGAGTACATAAACTTCAAAAGTGAGAGCTGAATCTGAAAGTGCTCTGTCATACACACAAAAGGACCTAGTTGTTTTTGCTTAATTTCCATAGAAGCTACTCTCTGAGTTATGTCTGATTAAATATCTGTCATAAAGTGATGATTCCTAAATCCTCATTCACTGAAACAAGTCAATATAATGTTTGCTATCATATAAATATCTAAAACTAATAGTTGACTATTTTTATCTGTTCAGTAATTTATATTAACTTTACATTAATATAACTTTATAAGACATTTCCAGAAAACCTGAAGACTATAAATTAATTAAATTCAATTAAAATTATAGGTATCAACAATGTTCTTAAAAGTTATTCACTGTAGATGTACAATGCATACATTATACATTTAATATATATAAATATATATATTATTCAGCATTAAATTCCACTCCAAAGTCAAAACTACTTTTCCTGTCATTTTTTGTTCTTACATACTACTATAAATTATCAATCAATGCTTATATATTTCAGCCAATCCTATGTATTTCAATCAGAATAAGCATTGAGAATTAGCACATGAAAAATAACCATATTAAGATACTCCATTTAATTGATTATCTTTTAATAGAAATGTCATATAGAAATAATTTTCCACTGGTAACATGAAACTGTTTCAAAAAAATCAAATATTGATTTCTTCTATATTATATATTCCATTGAAATTAACTGAATATGAGAAGGAAGATGGGTGATTGTAAAAAAAAAAGAAATTAAACTGAATATATACTTTTTTAATGTGTTAAATATTGTTGACTGAAAGTTCAATTATTTTAAAAAGTTTAAATGTATTTTGACTTCCTAATTTAAGCAAATGTTTTGATGCCCTTTCATTTTTTTTTAATTTTCATAATTATAGAAGTTATTTTTTCTTTGTAAGTACTAGTGTCAATCAGTCCATGAGGAATTATCAAAATGAGCAGTGGAAATGGGTGAAGAGAATAGAGGGAGCCTTGATAAATAAATGTGTATAATATATATGCCATTAAAAGATTAGACATGCTATACAAAAAGTTTAAAATGTCATGAAACTCAATGGAATCATTCAGTAACAGAAATTGGAACCATTGACTCTACATAAAGTATATTTGGAACAAAATCATGGAAAGTAGATAGGTATCAATGAAATTAGTTATTTTAGGTTCTGGTTTAGTCATTGGTTATAAATTGCTAAAGAACAAACAGAATCGTTTAAAGAAAAAATACAGTTTGATGATGTGTCATCATCCAATTGCCATTACAATAATTACATTGTTATATATATATGTACATATATATGAAGAAAATATGAGCTCAGTAGATTCACCACAGTGGGTCTGGATTCTTATATAAGAAAATTTAGAGTTGAGTGGTGGCGTCCCATCACAAAGGACAAGACTTTTACCTTTCTCTGTCTCTACCCAACCTGTTGCATTCTTCCTTATCTCATAAAAGCTCAGCATTTGATTGTACTGAATTAAATAAGACAGAAAATATAAAAGAAATTGTGATCATTAAATACCTGGCAAAAAAACTCAGCAGGAATTATTTTTATATTCAAGAATATGCAAGTTATACAATGAAGTGGATGGGATAAATCATATGTGATACCTGGCACTAAATTCATTAACAATTGTTTATTGAATCTCATTTATTACCATACTTTGTGATAAAAGTAATCAGTAAATTGTCTGAATTATTATATAAAATATCACACCAAGTTTTCCAGAAGTTCTCACACTTCTACTTATTGTTCATTACCAACATATTTGGTTAAAGTTTGATATCAATTAAATGAAATCACAATTTATATCTATTAGGCAGCAAAAAGCTGATTGGAAAGTAGAATTTAAATTGAAATTTTCAGACCTCTTTTATTTACTTTCTGTGTTGAACAACCAGTTACTTTTTCTGAGATTCTGTTCTTTAATTTTAATTTGGATTCAGTAATTGAATTTAAGGTTACTCAAGAAAAAGAAAGCTCATATCTCAAAAACATGGGGCATATCTTTGGGAATCTAACTGAAAAACTAAATTTACTGAAAAAGAAATAGGTCAATGTTAAGATTTACAGTAGGTTAACATTTAGCAACAAGAACATTAACACTAATATGATTTAACTGAGAACTTTTCTGTTCTTTTACCTCTGTGTTTTATGATTAAAGAAAAATCCCATTGTTTACTTTGTTTTCATTGGTTATGTCAAGATCATTACTATTAGATGACTGTGACATGAGTATAGAATGGTTCTGCAGAAAAGGACAACTCAAAACAGGCATGTAACTGAGAACTATTTAGCAAAAATGACTTTTCCTGCCAATTTCTATTCACAGATATATTCTGGGGTTTTTTGAGTGGAGGTGGGTGGGAATAGGGGGTTTTGGAGGAAAGAAAGCTATTTATATGATTATTTTCAATAAATAATTAATAGGTTAAAATGCTCATGTTTTATGGAACTGCTATATTTTGAGGATCAAAATTATGCCATACACTTAAAAACATGTTATCTGAAAAATAATCTATTTTTTTCACAAAAATCACAGTTAATTAAGTAATGGCAGATGTTGCTTTTTGAAGTTTTCCAATCCCTTAATGGCATAAAACTAAATCACATTAATTTTAAATAATAATTTCAATGCATTTTTTTGAAAATTTACCAAGAAAATATGTTCAATTAACTTAATAATTAGAACTCAACTACATTAAATATATAATTTATAATGATTGGAAAACTACAAGTCTTCTACTAATTAACCATCATTTCCAATAATCTGATGAAACACATCCTTTCCATAGACTAAAAGAAACATTATTTATTCATGAAAATGATAGAAAATTAAGACTTGTCCTTCTATGAATTTGGATTACTTTGACACCAAAATGGAAAGGAATCTATACTGACTTTTAACATCAGAGGTCATGATACTCAAAAGTTTTAAAAAAGTAGGGTATGATCCTCTAACTTCCCTAACCTATTATTTCAGCCTTGCAAACAAATAATATGTATTTACAATAGTATTTATATTATCTCATTGTTAAAAGATAAGAAATCAGCAATATAATGATAATTTTAAAAGGCAAATGTAAAGGTGTTTTTAGTTTCATAAGGGGGATATAAATCTTGAATTGTTCTTTAGAGGAAAAAAATTACCTTTGGTGTTCTAAATAAGTAGTAGACATGATATCGTGTCGGGGCAGGAGGCAAAAGCCTCCAAATTGCAAACCCCAAGGTCCGTTTCACCTGCGCCTAGCAGTTGCACCTGCGACTAGCAGTTGCCACTCCAAAACACCAATTAACAGCAGGGTTTTATTAACAAGGGAGCCGAACAGGGAGAACAAAACATCGTGAAAGCCGCACGTGGCAGTTATCTTACCCCAGTCACCATTCTCAGACCCAAAGGTCCCCA
>PVHY01017010.1:0-32349 GCA_004024945.1 Uropsilus gracilis
TATAGTTTTCACTTACGGTGAAATATATATATGTTATTATATATAATATATATATAATATATATTATATATAAAACTATATATGTAATATATATATAGTTTTATATATATGTAATATATATAGTTTTATATATATGTAATATATATAACTATATATATAGTTTTCACTTACGGTAAAATATATATTATATATGTTATTATATATATAACATATATGTAATATATATAACATAAACAAAATCTAGGTTATAAAGGGGAAAAAATCTATCAAAGGAAAAGCAGTGAAAGTGCAAAGTGAGACATCAAGAAATGAACATTTCAACACTTATAACTCTATTAGATATACTGAAGTAATGTTTAGCTGTCCAACTAGCAATAGTAGAAACTTTACTTAGACATCCCTCTAATCTCTGGATGACAAGAATAAAACCTTTAAAGCATATGGCTAATATAGCAACAAGGCCAAGCTACTTTTTTAAAATCTGGAAAAAAAAGTTTATGAATTAATGAGTTAAATGAATTAACTAAAAATATTTTATTGAGAATTTAGAGAATACTGAGTAATACCTTAAAGTCACATCAACTGGGTTCAAGTTTTTAACTCCCTTTTTTATAATTGTGCAGTTTTAGGAAAATGAGTTAACCTCCTTATCCACTCATTTCCCCCTATCCCTCAGGTTCCTCATGTGTAAAATGGGAAAATGATATAAATTTTAAATTTGTTACAAAAATGTTAGTAATAATTAGCAAAGAATTTAAAAATATGTAATTTTATACATAATATACAGAACAATTCCACAACAGAAAGATGTATCCAGTCCAAAATGTCATAAGCACTGCCGTTAAAAATACCTGATTCAAATGTGTGATCTTTAATTTTATTCTCGTATAGCCATCGGACATGCACATGAAATAAACACCAAAGACATTCAATCCAGTCTTTACAGACAAAATTCCTTTGTAATTCAGACAAAAAATGTTGATGTTGTGAAGGTTATGACAACAATATGTTATTTTATTAGTAGTTATGAAAATATTTGACCTGAGTATATTTGAAAATTTTTTTAAGATCTCATTGATGGCGTATATTATGACTTTTAGGTATTTTGTTAGCTTTATTCAGTTATTTAATTTTCAGTGGTGTAATGGTGTTTTTTTAAAAATTTATTCTTTATTTATTTTAAGTAAATAATTTATTTATATATAAATTTCACATCTTTGTGATCTCTGGGGTTCACCCCTCCAACCTCCTGACTGTTCTTAGCCTGCCCCAGTCCCTTTCCCCCAAGTTGTGTACTTTAATTTGATTATTAGCTTGTTTTAAGTTTTCTTCATGGCTTTTTGTTCATCTTTCTGATGTCCCAGATAATAGTGAAACCATTTGGTTTCTCTCTTTTTATTTTTGACTTGTTTCTGCTAATATGATTTCTTCTAAATCCATCCATGTTACTATAAAATCATTCAATTTGTCATTTTTAATTGATGAGTAATATTCCTATGTGTATGTTATACCATATCTTTTTCATTCAGTCATCTGTTTTGGTTGCTTCCATGCAATTATAAATAGTGCTGCACTAATCATCCGAGCACAGGTGTCCCTTTGTATAAACATTGAGGTCTCTTTTGGGTAGATTTGCAAGAGAGCAATTGCTGGGTCAAATGGTAGTTCCATTTTCATTAATTTGAGGGTCCTCCACACAGATTTCCATAGAGGTTGGACCAGTTTACATTCCCACCAACAGTGGCCACATCCTTGCCAGAACTTGTTGCCTGTTTTTTGGATGTGGGCCATTCTTATTAGTGTAAGGTGGTATCTCACTGTGGTTTTGATAGAGATTATAGAGATTACTATGAACAACTACATGGAAATAAATACAACAACATGGATGAGATGGACAGATTCTTAGAAAAATACAACTATCCAAAATTGAACAAAGAAGATATAGAGAACTTAAATAAACCAATTATAAGCAGCAAAATAGAAGCAGTCATCAAAATTCTACCTAAAAACAAGAGCCTGGGACCAGATGGCTTATTAAATGAATTCTACCAGACATTCAAAGATGAAATAGCACCTGTACTACTAAAATTTTTCCCAAAAATTGAGAAAGAAGGAAAACTGCCAAACACATTCTATGAAACAAACATCATACTCATAACAAAACCAATTAAGGACAGCACCAAGAAGGAAAACTATAGACCAATTTCTCTATTGAATATGTATGCAAAAATTTTAAAAAATCCTAGCAAATTGAATCCAATGATGCATAAAAAGCATTATTCATCATAACCATGTGGGATTTATCCCAGGGGCACAGGGTGGTTCAACATCCAGAAATCAGTTAACATAATACACCACATCAACAAAGAGAAAAACAAAAACTACATGATCATATCAATAGATGCAGAGAAAGCATTTGACAAAGTCCAGCATCTATTCATGATAAAAGCCCTTGAAAAGTTGGAGACTAAAGGAAGATACCACAACATAATAAAAGCCATCTATGACAAGCCTACAGCAAGCATCATCTTAAATGGGTAAAAACTAAAATCATCCCAATTAAGATTTAGAACAAGGCAAGGATGCCCACTCTCCCCACTACTTTTTAACATTGTACTGGAAGTTTTGGTTAGGGCAATAAGGCAAGAGAAGGACATAAAAGAGATACTAATAGGAAAAGAGGAACTGAAGTTATCATTATATGCAGATGACATGATTCTCTATATAGAGAACTCAAAAAAAAAAAAATCCACAGAAAAACTACTTGAAATAATGAGCCAGTTCAGTAAGGTAGCTGTATACAAAATCAACACACTGAAGTTGGTAGCTTTCCTATACACAAAACGCCAAATAGAAGAAATCAGAAAAACCATCCCTTTTACCATCTTACCAAAAAAATTAAATACTTGGGAATAAACCTAACAAAACACATAAAAGAACTATACAAAGAAAACTTTAAAATGCTGCTAAAATAAGAGACAGAAGAAAAAGCAATGGAAAGACATTCCCTACTCATGGATTGGAAGAATTAATATCATAATTTCTTCTTCTGAGTTTTTGCATATAAGAAGACCTCTGATTTCTGTGTGTTGATTTTGTATCAGCTACTTTACTGAACTGGTTTATTGTTTCAATTAGTTTGTCTGTGCATTTTGGGAGGTTTTCTACATACAGTATCATGTCATCTGCATTTAATGATAGTTTCATTTCTTCTTTCCCTATATGTGTTCCTTTTATGTCTTTATCTTGTCTTATTACCCTCGCTAAAACTTACAGTACTATGTTGAAAGCATTGATGAGAATGGGCATCCTTGTCTAATTTCAGATCACAGTTGAAATGATTTAAGGTTTTCCCCATTAAAGATGATATTTGTTGTGGGTTTATCGTAATTGACTTTTATTATATTGAGACACATTCCTTTTATTCCAAGTTTTTCAGTACGAATGGGTGCTGAATTTTATCAAATGCTTTTTCTGCATCTATTGATATGATCATTTGGTTTTTGTTTTTCTCTTTGTTAATATGATGGATTATGTTTATTGATTTTCAGATGTTGAACCATCCCTGTGCCCCCAAGAAGATATTGTTTAGAATTTTTGCATTTGTGTTCATTAGGGAGTTTGGTCTATAGTTTTCTTTGTACTGTCTTTATTTGATTTCAATATTAGTATAATGTTTGGTTTATAGAATGTAATGGCAGTTTTCCTTTCTCATTTTTTTCAAAGAGTTTTAGTCGTATAAGTGTTATTTCCTCTTTGAATGTTTGGTAGAATTCATTTGTGAAACTGTCCTGTCCTGGGCTCTAGTTTTTAGGGATAGTTCTGATAACTGCCTCAACTTTGCTGCTTGTGATTGCCTGTGTAAGTTCTCTATTTCTTTTTGATCAATTTAGGATGGCTGTATCTTTCAAGGAATTCATCCATGTTATCCAGGTTGTATTTATTTTGCATATAGATGCTCATAGTAATCTCTAATTATCTTTTGGATTTCTGCTATTTGTTGTAATTTTAATATGCGGTGATTTTGACCAATATGAGGTATTTTGCATTGTCTGAATTCATTTTGGGTATAAAGAGATGGGATCTTGGATTCTAATGTTAGATGTTAAGAGTGCTATTAAGTATCCATAATACAAAGATCAATTCCACCACACAAAGACATATCCAGTCTAAAATTTCATAAGTGCTGCTGTTAAAAATCCTTGACTCAAATGTGTGATTCTTTACTTTCATTATCTTATAGCCATTATTGAACATGCACATGAAATAGACACCAAAGACAGGCACTTCAGTCTTTAGAAAAAAAATTTCTTTAAAATTTAGACAATGAGAGGCTAACTATTATCGTGGGAGTGTCATAATTCCTTTTGGGGGATGTAGTCTTTCTTCAGTCCACTATGGGTCTTGTATGTGAATCCAGAAGTACAGGTTGTAGAAAATTACTATGTTAAATTTTTTCCTTATCATATTGAAAAAAGCATGATAAAAGACAATTACATCATAATTGTCAAGTTATTATCTATATTTAAATTGTAAGAGGTGTGCATGTGTGTGTACCTGCATGGAAGCAGAAATTCCATTCAAAAAATCCAGATCTTTTATAGAATATACATCATCAAAATTTGTATTTCATAAACATACTTTTTTTCTATGAAAAATGATTACACTGTAGAACAAAGAGCCACAAAATTGTGTGTGTGTATGTATCCAACCAAAACTATTCTGAAGTTATGGAAAGGAAAACACATGTCTGAAAGAATCTCATTTTCCTCATTCTAAGAATGGCAAACTTATTCTTTTGTGGCTGTTAACTTGATAAGTACTGTGCTTCTGAACCAACAGGCAGGCAGGCTAAATACCAAATCTCAATAAACTTTACAGTTAAGCTCTAAAGCATGTCAGTTCTGTGCTTCCTTCTGTTCTTACCTCTCTTTATAGAGACATAGAATCTGGACCAAACACTTCATAGGTTATAATTAAAGAAAAAGAAAAAAAGTAAAACATGATTGTTGGAGTAATTTTTAAGATTTGATTTTTAAAATAGTGTAACATTCTTAAACATTTTATTTGTAACATTTTGATTTCTTGACTAATATTGGGAATATTGACCTAAATAGAAATGTATCTACTTGCTTGAGTACACTTAATTAGAAGAATTAAATGTCATTTTCAAAATGTTTTCCATTACAAAAATAAATTAAAATGATTAGGTCAGGAGAACAAGACAATATAAACTGACAAATATGGGAATATCCTTTAAATGATTTCAGAAAGATTTTACTTTTATTCTTATCTATGAAAAATAGCACTGACAAATTAAGGTGTTTTATTGTCCTAAGCTACAGAAACAGTGGAATTTCTAATGTTTCCTTTTTCTGAAATAATTTCTCTTAATTGAACATGGGTTTGTTGAGCACTTATATTTATAGCACTCTGAAAAACTCTTTGAGAAAGACCAATAAAATTTATAGCATATAAAGCTTCTAAATGATTAAAACTATAGATTCTCTTTGGAAATTATTTAGTAAATGCAGCAAGAGACAAAAAATCCTGCTAAAGTTTTACCTTAATCTGTAGCATTATCTCATTTATTAGACTCAGTTTACTGATTTTTCACTTTATGGTACCATTAACAAAAGTTCAAATTTGTATCAAGTTCTAAATTATTAAAGAATATCTAAGGTTTTAAAGACCTGTTGGTAATTTAACAAATAAGTAAACAATATTTTAGAAAGCTTGTCACTGAGGAAATGCCAAATTATGAAGCAATATTTAATCAGATCTTCTATTCATAAATGATAAAGTGAAGGAATATGTTTAATCTATATCAAATATTTTTAAGAGGATATTGTTTGTCATAGTTTCCTTTAACTAATTTCAAAACTCTTGAATATGTGGTACTAAGTAGTTACACTTTACCTTCCTATATATTATTGGAGTTGGTTACATATTTATTTTAATAGAAATAGCTTTGAGGGAGAATAGATTCAATTAATCTGTGTCTATGCTCAGAGTGCATAAAATAGAACTGACTTTTAATATATGCTATTGAATTAAAAATTAAAGCAACAAAAATGAAACTTATGATGGAGGATCATGGGTGTGTTGGTGGTGGGTGTGGCTTGATAACATCCATTTGAAAAGTTGTGAAACTATATCTGTAAAAATCAAGGTTAATTGTGGGGAGAAAGGAACACTGCTGGTGGGAATACAAACTGGTTCAGCAACCAGGGAAAACTGGGTGAAGGATCCTTAAACTGCTGAAAATGGAATTACCATTCAATCTAGCAATCCCTCTTCTGGGAATTTACCCAAAGGATACAAAAACACTCATTCAAATGACACCTGTACGCAGATGTTTATTGTAGCAGTATTTACAACAACCAGGATTTGGAAATATCCCAAATATCCCAAAACAGATGAATAGCTCAGAAAATTGCTGTATAGATACACAATGGAATATTATTCATCAATTAAAAAAGAAAACTTTTGCCATTTGCTACAACATGGCTGGAGCTAAAAGAAGTTATGTTAACAGAAATAAGCCAGAAAGAAAAAGAGAAATACTGGGTGGTTTCACTTGCATGATGGATATAGGGCAAACAAACAGACAAGAAAATTTTAAAACTGTCAACAGAACTGAAGCATAAAGCAAGAGAAGGAGAGGGAGGTAAAATCAGAGAAGAGATGGGCACAAGAGAATAAGAGGTTCATGGGTGATAAGGTGGTGGCAGACCTCAGGGTAGATGATGATGTAAAATTTGTGTGTGTAATCAATTAAAAAAATAAAATAAAAATCAGGGTTACCTCAATTGAAACAAGTCAATTAATTAATTTATGGCTTACAATTTCTTGATGTTTTTATAACATTCAAACTCTAATACTAAGAAAAACAAGTCAGAAGGAGAAAGTAAGATAGTGGATAGTGCCACACACATGTGAGAAATAGAGAAACCAAATTAAATATTAGATAAAGACAAGCTTGAAAACTAATCCTTGAAAGCTGATAGAACTGAAGCACAGAGTAGGAAAGGAAGCACAATGAACTATGGTGGGGGACTATGCGTGATTTCAGTAGTATAGTACATACACTATGGTGGTAATACCTCATAGGAGAATCCTAACATTACCATAGTTTAAAATTAAAATTAATGAATTTTCTTTAAAAAGGAAAGGTATATAAAACCTAGAATATAATGAAGAAAATAATAAAACAAGGCCAGAATATAATTATATATACTAGTAAATATTATAGAATACATAATTACCCAAAAGATGTTTCTTTGGAAAGAAGAATCAATAAAATCAATCAAACATTAGCCAGATGGATTACAAAAATAAAGAGAGCTAACACTAATTACTAGTGTTTTGCATAAAAGAATATTATAAATAAAAGCTTTCTATAAACTTTTGTTCTGGATGAATTTAGTCTATCATGTTGTTTAGCATAAAATATTAAACCAACTCAAATTTGTTCAGTTTATTTAAAATATAGGAAGCATTACAAATACTTTTATGAAGTCAACACCACTATCAAAGCAAGACCAGATAAAATTATTATAAAATAGGAAAATAACTGGCAGATACATCTTGCATAAACATACACAAAAATGTTTAACAAAATAAAAAAATTAATTTAAATTAAAACTTATTTAATTTAATTAAACTAAGATTAAAAATTAAATTCAGCAAAATGGAAATCATTTACAGCATGGCTATATGGAATATATTCAAGGAATTTTCGGAGAGTTATTAAGTAGTAGACCATAAAATTGACAATAATAAATGGTTTTAAGAGGACAATTACAAATAAGTTAAAAGATATAGTTAAAAAATTAAAAGTGCACATTCACAGCATCACTACTCTCAGCAAAACAGGATTAGAAGGTCATTCCCTCAAAATAATAGTTTATAGCTAATATCATAATTATTGGAAAAATAGTGAATCCTTTATACGTAAGATCAAGAACAAAGTGAGAATATTCACTTTTATTGTTACCATTTAACCAGTACTGGAAGTTCTAACCTGTGCAATAAAGTAAGGGGAAAAAAAGGCATAAGAAAGGTCTTTACTTGCAGATATAATGATAATTTGCTATAGAAAATTCTAGAACTAAAACACACTTCTAGAACTGAAATGCAAGTTCAACAAGACCACAGGATACAAGTTAAGCACATAAAACTCAATACCATACTGATATGCTAACAACCAACATGGAAATAATTAAAATCAAATGCTATTTACACTTTTCCAAAGAAAATAACAAGCTTAGGTAAGTAGATCATCATATGTAGATGAGTAGCTTGTAAAGTATAAAATTCTGAAAAAGGAAATTAAAATGATCTTAATAAATGACAGAAATGATATTTATGAATTGAAAAACTGATACAGAAAAAAATAATTATCCTTAACTTTACTTCTAGGTTTAAATGTAATTTCTAGTAAAATGCTACTGATTTTTTATATAATCCAGGTACACAGATAAGCTTATGCTGTAAAAAGTTGCAAAGACAAAAATGTCTAGAATAGGTAAAATAATTTTTAAGTAGGCGAAGAGCATGGGAGGAAAACAATACTTTTTCCTGTACCTTCTTCCATTTCTTTGAATTTCTTTACCATGACAATTTTGAACTTTCTCTCCTTGACCTTTGTGCTGGGTTCTTGAGAACCCAATCTAGTAATTAAATGTTCTTTTTGTGGTGCCATACTCCCTTGAGGTATCAAGGAAAAATATACATATTACAGAAAAAACATTGTATTTCTCATGATGTAGTAAAAGAAAATATTTAGGTATTTTAGTTTTTTGCCAAGATGGTTAGGTAGTTGTCAAACTATATACAATATTGACTATAAAATCATATTATTAGAATAAGAATAAATACAATAGCAAAATTGGTTAAAAATTATAATATTTAATATCAATATGTTTTGTGCAGTAAAATATCAACATATATAAATTGTTCATTGAAAAGAAAATATTTCTAGGACTCTTGAAAAACATCACATTGCATGAAATTCAGTAAATATCACATAATGGCACATATATGGCATATCAATAATTAATGGCAATATAATTAATATCAAATTTTCTTCAAAAACCATTGGGAAATCTGTTGATTTCAAGCATCAAATTGAGTTTACAAGCATATCAAAACAACAAAATGATTAATAAAAAAAGTAGGGTTCCCCCCCCCCCAATAGAAACATGCCACTATCCAAATGAATTTGTTGACATTAGATGATTGAGTAGCTTGAGTGCTCAGGTATTAGAAAGTCATGGAGGATTAGGATTAGGTCATAGAGGTTTTTCAGGTAGAGTTTATTAAGCAAGATCAGTCCAGGTTCATCTTGTTCAAATCCCCCTTACTAATCAAGGGAATTTGATGAGTTCAGTAAAAAGTAAAACTATCAAATTGTTTGTATACTTGGGAAACACATAGAAGATGTGGCCTTTTACACAGAAACTAAACACAAATACATGTTATTCTCTGGGAAATTCAAACTCTGATGCAGAGACAGAAAAGGAATCCTAAGTAAAATCTCAGGGTGAGGCAATTTCTCTCTCTCTCTCTCTCTCTCTCTCTCTCTTCTTTTTTTTTTTTTTTTGAGACTAGGTTTCTCAATTTTTGCCCGTGGAGCCGTAGGCTCACATTGCTCAGGGTACCACAGACTCAAGCAATCCCTAGACTCAGCTTCCCAGGTAGCTGGGATTACAGGCGTGCGTCACCACACCCAGCTAATTTTTCGGAACTAGGCCTCGCTACGGACCCCAGGTGGGACTCCAACCGCGATCCTTAGCCTCTGCTGCTTCAAAGGCTGAAGCTGACAGGCACGAACCACCATACCTGGCCTATGGTGGGGCAATTTCTAATGCATTCAGACATGATTGTTGTTATTAAGGGACACATTGATATCAGCATAGTATATAATCTATTTTTCTTATCAATGTAATAATGTCTTGGAAATGTTTTGAAATAAATGACATCATTTATAGGCATAGCTGACATTAAATAAAATTCTTATTAAAGTCATGAAATCATAAGGGTGTTTTTTTTTGTTGTTGTTGCTATTCATCACTGATTTGGTACAACAAACTTATTTCTCATGAGGAGTGAATGATTTCTAGCCTTCATTTTCTTTGTATTGGGAACAGACTAACCAAAGTGACTCCACTTTGCTTAAAACCTTCATGTTGAAGCCAGAGTCCTCTCCTGCCCTCAGTGGAAAGTACCCATCACGTCTAACTGGTCCGACATCCTCTTCTACCTACCCTTATTCCTGGTTGTTCCTGACAACCATCTTGTTCACCTGATAGATGATGGATGCCAGTAATGTCCTCCTGAGAGATGATGGATGTCAGCACTACTGGAAGTTATGGAAATGCGTCCCACCATTATGGGAATGTGGGAACATGTCCTGTAGTTATGGAAACATGTCCTACATCTGCTTGCTTGCTAAACAATAGGGGACGGTGGTGGTTTTGCCCTATTAAAGGTTGTCACAGAGACTGTTTGGTTTCTCTCTTACCTCTCTGCCCTGAGACTTTAAACTTCAATCGGAGTCCTTGTGTCCTGTTGAGTGGCCCACAAGTCACAACATTTTGTTTTATTTCCTTAGATATATTTATCTGTTTATCTAGATATTTAGATATCTTAGATACCATTTTCTTTATTTCCTCAGACGGTATCTAGTGGGATTGTTTTCCCGGTTTTGTTCTGTTTTTGTTTTAAGTCCATGAATCTCTAAGTAGGTTATCTATAAAACAGTACCCCATTCATTGATTTTATGGTCAACAGTACATGAGTGAGCATTACTAAGCTTGCTGAAATAGATTCAGAGTGTAAATAACAACTCCCACACAGTTGCCTGAGACCTTTGAACCTCAAGCTTTCCCTTTCACACTCACTCTCACACTCCTCTTATCCACTGTAGCATAGCCTACTAATGTGGAAGTGAGTGAGCTCATCAGATTACAAGGAAAAGTATGAATGTGAAAAATTTTAACAAGAGCAATGACCTGATGATTCACAAAAGGCAGTTAAGTGAAAAATTCAGAGGCGGTATGATCTTGGACCTGAAGCAGAGAGTAGAAAGTTTCATATAATCAACTCTTTTCCAATTATGTCACTATTGCATGCAATAATTAATTCAAAATAAGATACCATTGAATATCCCAGATCATTACACCAGAAGCCTAGATAAAAGTCAGAAAGTCTTAGGCAACAGATTCCTGCATTTATCATGAACTTTCCACAAAATAAGTGATACAGGAGCACAAAAGACACAAAGTTCTAAATAAATGAAGAGCTCTCCTACTTTTTCATGAATGGGAAGACTCAATATTGTTAAGATATCTATTCTTTTAAATTTGATCTGTGGATTCAATATGACTCAATCAAAATTCCAGCAACTTAATGTATGCATATTAAAATGACTAAAGTTTATATGCAAAGGCAAAAAGACTACAGTATTTTACAGAATGACAAACATGGAACTGAACTACAGAGGCAAGTTTGAATGACTGATTTCACCTAATGTCTAGATTTTCTGTAAAACTACAATAACTAGCCAGGTGCAGTGGCACACACCTGTAATTCCAGTTACTTGGGAGGTAGAGGCTAGGAATCATTTGAGTCCACAGGTTTGAGAATATCCCAGGCAACATAGCAAGACCTGGTCTCAATAGCCGGTGAGGTGGCATGTGCCTGTAATCCCAGCTACCTGGGAGCCTGAAGTTAAGGATCACTTGAGTCAGAGGGTTTGGAACTACTCCAGGCAACATGGTGAGATCTAGTCTCAAAAACAAAAACAAAAACAAAAACCTACAGTAACTAAGTTAGTGTGTAGCAGCGTAGCATTGGTAAGTTAATTAGGTAAGTATTATCATTAAATGGAAGAGAAAGTCCACAGATGTACAAATAATCCATTGAAATTTAAATAATGAAAAAAAAATTCCATGTAAAAGCATGGTTTAAAACAAATGGCACAAAAGGAACTGGACATGCACATGTAATAAAATGAATATAGACACAGACCTTAATACTTTCACAAACATTAAGTCAAAATTTAACACAGCTCTAATTGCAAAACTCAAAACTATAAAACTACCAAAGGAAAAACAAATTGGGGTTGGCAATGAGTATTCAGTTCACAAAAGTATGGCCTGTTAAAAATTCTACTTATTATAAGTTGAACTTCTTTAAAATTCAAAAACTTCTATTGCGCTGAATAAATCATAAGAAAGGAAAAGACAAGCCACAGATTGGAAGAAAATTTGGTAAATTGATAAATGATTGTCAGCCAAAATACATACCTTAGCAGTAAGAAAACAACTCAATGGAAAATTAGGTAAAAGACTTGAACAGACATCTTACCAAAGAGGATAGACAGGAAGGAAGTAGCATGTAAACTGACATTCAGCATCAAATGTCATTACAGAAAAGTAAATGAACATGAGATCACCTGAGTTCCTAGGCATAGGAGCCTTCAAAGCACTACACATAGTGACACTACCAAAGGGCTCTCAGTTCTGTTTTTCTCTGCCTATGCTCAGCCTTATCTCTCCATGTCACCACTCAAGGGTGCCACCTACTTCCGCCCGGGTTAGTAATGAACCTTTTTGATCTCATTTTTTTTTATTGTCTTTTGCTGAATTGTGTATTATATTCAGGTTCTGATGGGCTCTACTTAAGCATTGACATCACACTTGTCAAAACCTTCTCATGCTTCAAAATATTTAATTTCTATTTCTGTTACTAACTGTAACTTTTCACCCATCCAGATCATCTCCCTTTCTCATGAGCCATTGATTAGTAACCTTAATTATATCTTTAAAACTTTTGCCATAAAACAGTCATGGGAGCAAAAGCAGGTAGTTAAAATCAAGGGGGAACGTAAAAATTCATCTTGCCATATTGTGGCAAAAGTGTTCAATACTCAACACTTAGAAACATTATGTTTTTTCAGGGCTCCACAATAAGACAAAAACCTATTCTTCACAGAATGAAAAAAAAATTAAAGGAAAGAGAATTGTATTAGCTGCAACTTCTCACAGTAACACTGGCTATTTTAGTACAGAGGAAAAATGACTGCAAATTTCAGAAAAAAATATTTTTAAGTGTGGACACAGGGGTTTATAGCATCCTATTTTAAAAAAATAGGATGACACTTCACACTTGAGGTGTGGTTACCACATACATGTAGAGCCATAAATTATTACATATGAAGGTCAAGTAAAAATTCAGGACACACACACACACACACACACACACAAAAAAAAAAAACCTTAGAATGTTTTAAGATTGATAAGAAAACATTTTCTGAAAATGTACTAAAGCATGTAGAGCATATTATAAAAACAAAAAAGGAAAAATAAACTAGAATATTCAAGAGGAAAGGTAAAAAAAGAATCACTCATTGTTATTTTTAATGATATATATATTAATTAAAACAAAAGCATATAGGAACATGTATAAATAAAATATAAATGACAATATATAGTTATAGAGTGATTGTATACTATATATACATAATTATAGTTATATATATATATATACCTTTATGCTTATTACTACACAGTTGCATTATACAGACAGCAAAAGTAATGAAGTTTTAATAAGCAAAATCCAGAGTACATATTTGCAAACAAATTTCTTCAGAATCCAAATGTAACAACAGAAAGATAATTTACTGAAAGTCTTCAGGTAATTTATACTGAAAAAGTTGACCTTTTGTTATGGGTAAAATGATAAATGACCAAAAAATCATCAAAAGAATGTCTAGTCAGGACACTAAAACTTGTTAAAGTAACATTTTCAGAAGGAATCCTAGCATAATATGCAGATGCAAATAAAAATTATTTTCAGAATTTTGAGGATCAAGAACAATCATTTTACATGCAGATATTAAATATGGATAACTAATGGGGAAGTAAATAAGTCAAGTAATAAAATTGCAAATAGAGTATGCATGTTCAGCTTCTATCTGTCTGTCTATCTATCTATCTATCTATCTATCTATCTATCTATCTATCTATCTATCTATCTATCTATCTATCTATCTACCTATCTATCTACCTATCTATCTACCTATCTATCAATCCAGAAAGTTGTTTTAGTATCTACAGGTATGGAACAGATCATTGTTTATTTAAGCCTTTTTTTTGTCCATGAAAAAAAATAGAGAAACATAACTCCATTATACACCTGCTATAGTAATTTCCATTTCTCTTGTAATGTCTATATAATTACTAAATCAGCTTGGATCTATTATTAAAACCTATTGTTATTTGTTTGCTTCATAAAAATTATTGAAATAGAACAAAATGAATAAGATTTTAAAAAAGAAAGTAATATATCATGTTTATGAAAAAAATATTAGTGATAGTATATTAAGAGCTATAGAAAGTAATTATTACTAGTGAAGGATTTCTTTATAATATATTTTTTGATATAACTAACATTAGTTTACCATACTGTATATGATTTAGAGGAATAGGGTTACACCCTTCAGGTGTATGTTACCACACCATACCCACCACCAAAGCATCCATAGTCCTCCACCATTATCCACTGTGGGTCATGTGTGTTAGCATTTCTTAATATTTCTGCATATATCAAAAATATATAGTAGTTTGAATATAACATAAATGTATTTTTATTAATGAAATAATCATGTAATATTTCAAAATTACATAGATACAAATGTAGATTGTGAATCAAAATCACACATTGTCAATTTCCTATTTTAAATTTCTACTATATTTTTATTTAAACTGGATTCCATTATGATAGATATTTTTAATGTGAATAACTTTGCATTAACAGAGGATATGTAGTGTTTATTTTATTTTTTGTTATGTTTGCTGATAATGCAAAAACTTGGGATGTGCTTACTTTTCAAGGCTTACCTGATTTACTTTCTTTTCTAAGTATCTCTCATAAAGTCCCTTATATGAAATCTGGTTTCCAAGTTTCTGGTAGAAGAGGTAAAGTTTTCAACGAGTTTTAACCCATTGCGTTGAACCCATTTAACTAAAACGTAGTCTTTGGAGTTAGAAGTATCCTGTTGCCTGTCCAATAATGCAATATATCACAACCAATCGGTACTTCCTAAGTTTCTGAAAAACAAATTGGCTTTCTCTACAGTGTTCAATGGCAGGAAGAGAAGGCCCCTGACTGTGGGAAGGCTGAGATGCCTCAAGGCACGTCCTGACTGAAGTAGGGTGGACTAACTAAGCGAAATTCAAGGTGTCTTAAAAAAATTATCGAATTAATGCTGCATTAAAACATAAACGTTCCATGTGCCTTTAGCTATTTGCATTTCCTCTTTGGAGAAGTGTCTTTTTAGCTCTTCTCCCCATTTTTTAACTGGGTTTTTGCTTGGTTTTTGTTAAGTTGTGTGAGTTCTTTGTGTATTTTTGTTATCTGGAAACAATGCAAATGTCCTACCTAAAACAGTCAAATGGATGAAAAAGATGTTGTACATATACACAATGGAACATTGCTCATTAATTAAAAATGACAAACTTGATGAATTTGAGATAACATGGATGTAACTAGAACTCATATTAGCCGAAACAAGTCAGAAAAAAACAAAACAAAACAAAACAGAATTCAAATGGTTTCACTAACATATGGGACATAGGAATAAGAAACAAAGGTCAAGAGGAAAACTCGAAACAAGCTAACAACCAAACTAAAGAACACAAGGGGGGGGGCAGAGATGAGAGGGAATGGTCAGGGAGGGGAGGTGGTGGGTGAACCTCGGGGAAAACAAAGATGTGAAAAAGATGTGAACTATATGTACACACATATATAAATAAATTATTAAATAAAAACATGTTTAAGGTGGTAAGAGATGCATTTTGATTACCTGTAGAAAGGGTCTTTTAAGGTCTGCCATTAACTTAGACCAGACTCTGGATTATTTTAGATTCCGATGGGGACAAAATATACAAGACTTAAATGTGTTCGGAGAATATACGTATGTGGATTTATGTCATTTGCTCACAGTCCACGAAGGAGTCAATACCTGCAAGAGGTGGCTTCCCAGTGCTCCTATGCTGGGGGCTTTCATTAAAGATAAAGTAAAACATTCTCCAGGAGAAAAAAACCTAAGAACCTGGGGAATCTATTGAGAATGAAAGGTTGTTCATTTACTTGATAAAAGTATAGAATTCAATTACTTCAGGGAAATTCAGGATTATGGGGACTCACTTTTCAATGTAACCTAATTACTATAGGGAGCAGCAGAGTGACAGAGCATCGTGGCCAGGTAGGAGAAAATAACACACAAAAGCCTATTTGTATCCTAATTCTACTCCTTTATGAAACAGGAGGTAATTTTTAGAATTAAGATTTCTATAAATAAAGATGAAGATTAATATCCTTTGAAGAATAAAGCAAGTGATTAAAAGCTTGCAAAAAAATTGAAGTCCAACTGAGAATTGGAATGCTCACCAAGATGGGAGAAATTTTCTATTATAATGGATATTGTTTGGCTGCAACTTAGAAACTTAGAGTTCTCATTGTTAGTGATTTTTTAAGAGTCTGTAATCAGTTTATTTTTGGCTGTGATTCAAGAGTTATTTGATGTTTTTAAATTACTAAGCAGTTGCGATTTAAAAAAATTAATTATCTGTTTTTTCTTGAAGACAGAAAATAAGACCTAGGTCATTTATTTCTTTATAATTTCTTTATGGGTTTGGGAGGTGTTTTAAAATAAATATCTGTAGTTTGGGATGCTGGGAAAAGGGTGGGTTATTATCTTAAATGGAACAAATATAAATATGTAAATATGAAGGGTACAATTTTGATTTTTAAGCCAATGTGTTTTTCTTCTTCAATTTGTTTACATTAGACCTGCATCTCAAATTGGTCAGTAGCAAGGATGGTGTGTTTGTTCTTGCTTGACAAAGATGCACAGTAGAAAAACAGGAGATAAAGAAATGGAAAAGTCCAGCTATTGAATTGTCATGTATTTATTAGAGTGAAGAAACCGAAGGATTTTTATTAAGCTTCAGGGACAACTTCCATCAGACTTCAGAACTTGTTCTATGAATTCAGATGGCATGTCCATTAATCAAAAAACCTTGCAGAATCTGATAGAATCAAAATCTTCTGCTGCCTCTAGTGCCAAAGTTATTTATCTTTCAACAGTGTCTAGAAGTTTTCACCTGTCTTCACACACAGGACAGCATCTGTTCGCATTGCCATTCACAAGATAGATATACCATGTCCAGCTTGATTGCTTAACACTTTTATATTAAAGACTTTCTGTGACTAACCCAGTATCTGAACCCTATATCAAATGGCAAGGAAGTTTGTAAATATGGTGATTCTTTGACTCTGTAAGTAATGTGGAATTTCCAAAACAGGCATTTTCCCATATGCTGGAGAAATGGCACACAATGTCAAAGTAGATAGAAATGACGGATAGCTCCTAAAGTCTAGTCCCTATTGAAAACTTGAACAAAAATAGCCTTTGTAGTGTTTAATATTAAAACATCAGAAATAAAAACTTACTGTCCCACAAAACAAGTCAACTGCATTTTAAGCAAAAGCACATCCAGTTTCAATTTTGCTAAATCCAGTTGTTTTAGCAGATCACTTTGTTGTAAACCGTAGGGACTTCAGTATATATATTCAGGAATATGTGTGTTCCTATTGTCTGTGTATTAAAATCATTTCATAGGTAAAAGGAAAATTTGCATACTCTCTGTTATTACATTTGTCTTACTGAATTGGCCAGAAATTTTGATATATGATTGTGTAGAAATAGGGAGAATGAAAGCATTTTTATAGTTTCTAATATTAGAACAAGCATTATTTATGTTGCCATTAAATTAATTCTATGATAAATCTTAAGATAAGTTCTATGATAAATTCTAAGATAAATTTTCACAAATTTCTTAGGTTCAGGAAGTTATATTACTAATTACTTGAGTTTTATCATAAATGGATGCTGAATCATTTCATATGGTTTTTGCAAATCTGTAAACATGACTGCACGTTTTTCCCTTTTATTCTATATGCATTAAATTGCTTACATTCCTTGGATATGTCACACTTGCTCATGAAGTGTTTCCTCTTTATATATTTCTATTTGCTGATACATTGCATTTGTTAGAATACTGACCTACAGTTTCTTCTCTTATGTTTTTCTATAGCTTTGGTGCTGAAATTAGTCTGATGCATTAATGTTTGCAAAACGTTGGTACTTCATCGTTTTAGAAAGCTTTTATGTAGGATTGGTATTATTTCCATATTAAGTATTTAATAGAGTTTACTATTGGATCTATTTGGATCTTTAATTTTCTTTGCTAAGGAGCTCCCCCACTGAGATGGGGGAACAAAGCCACAAAAAAGTGTCAGTGGCCCACAGAGAACTGTGAACCAAAAGAGAGGAGCGAGCCAGACCAACCACTGGCTGAAGTCTGCCCCCACCAGGGAACGCCCCCATGGCCAACACCTAGGAATTGATTTCCCAAAGACAGTTACCAGAGCTACAAGTCCAAAAAACCAACACCAAGGGAAAAATAACAGAATGAATGGATGAGACAACCAATAAGAACAAGGAGACACTAAAACCAGAGATCATAAGGGTCCTGAGAAAAAGAGACTGAGGTCTCCCCCACCACAGGAAATTCCACAGTGAAGAAATGGGGAGAGTCACTCCACATACCAGACTGATAGGAGGTTCACCAACATGCTCGGAAGGATCACCTGCCCTAAGGTTATTCATGGAGATCTGATCAACCTGGTCTGCAGTCCCCCAGGAATGCGGGACTTCACCAAGGAGGACACTGCTTCAGAAAGAACACAGAGACCAGTGGGCCAATCATCAACCAACAACTGAGGATGAAAAAGGAACTGGAATGATCAGAAGGGGGACGTGGGAAAGAGGATGAGAAAGGGGAGAATGCCATGCTTACAAACAGGAGCTATGTAAGCAAACAATACAAAACATAAAAATTAAAAATTTTCTTTGCTGAAAACTTTTAATTAAAAAATTAATTTACTTAATGGTTAAAGTGTTGTTCATATCTGCAATTTTGAGTCAGCTTTGATATCTTTGTTTTTAAGGATATTATACATTTCATCTAAACAACAAACATGTTAAAAATAGTTTATTCTCTCAGTGTCTTTAGGACACAAAGTGGTACCCCATTTGAAGAACAATCACTAGTAATGTATGCCATCTGATGCTTCTTTACTCCCTTGATCTGAAGAGCTATAGAATTATTAATTCTAATCTTAAGAAACACCATATATGCCCAGCTACACATTGCTTATGCTTTATCTATCTCCAAAAATTTTGGAAATATTTTAAGTGTTATTTTGTTCACACTCTTGTGCAGATGCTGACTATTATACTGCCATTCTTTTGCTTATGTACAGAAGTATTTCTCATTATTCCCTTGCTACTTCATTGTCATTTCCTGATAAGATATACACAAAATATCATTTAAACTAAGCCAGAGAAATCAGCAACAGATATGGTTCTAATTACTAAATAACTTAACATCTTTCATGATGTGCCATTGACTGTAAATTCAACTATAATACTACTTTCAAGATAAATTATCATTCAGAAATGTTATCTCAGTCTACTACAAGATAGGAGTTTATTGAACACAAAGCACCATCCTTTGGACTGACCTACCTATGACTGAACTATAGATTTCAAGCTGACTTCTACTACAAATATTCATGTGGCAACAAATTTAAATAGATCAGGATTTCAGCACTTTCATAAATTTAGAAAATAGGGATTTTATTAGAATATTATTTAGTGAATCTTTACTTTTACTTAATAGCATTTGTCATGACTATCTTTGCTCTATTCTAAAATACTAATATTGTAAAGGTTAACTTATTTACTTATTTTAAACATTTTTGGAATCTTCCCTGAATAGCTATTGGATACTCAACACTTCCTCTTAAACTTTTATTAGCAAACCTATGGGAACTCCCTGTGGTAGACTCATCTTATTCCACCTTTCCTACTACATTGTAAGTTCCTTATAGGCAGGGATTGTTCTTATCTGTTGTAGTACCTCTCTTTGCCACAAGTAAAGTGCCTTAAGATAGCTCAGTCACTCATTTATTGAAGAGTCAAACTTCTGTTTATTCAATAATATCAAAAATCAATCTGTAAAATATAAGTTCCATTGAAGATAGAGGATACCCCATATGATTCAGAACTATTTTGTTTTTATGTTCCTGAGCTTGGCAGAGGCAAAATTCTGTGATACTCCATAAATATTTACTTAATGTTGAAAAAAATTTGATAAAATTTGGCTATCTGCTTGCTATTTTATACAAAACCATGTTTTGGTAAGCACTGATGGAAGCTACAGAATGTTAACCAACCAGGTATTTATATAATGCATCATTTAGGGACAAAATATTCTTTTCTAAGCCTATCACTGAAATTCATACACAAAACAACCAGTTTCATATTAAAACTATTAACAAACTATAGTTTGATTTATACCTTAAATAATGATATAATTTAGATACACTTGGACTAAATAATTTGTTCAACTATAGTCTCACTGCCTTTATGTATAGAAATCTATAGTATTGTAATATAACCATCCTGCTCGTGACTCCGATTGTAGTATGAGGTTTAAGCTCTGGGTTGGTTCTTTATTGGTTCTAGCAGTTACACAGACATGCCAGGTTGGGAAGGGCCAGGGCAAGTTGGAAGGCCTCATTTACCCTACAAACACTAACGCAACATGAAAGCTAACATGTGCCAAACAACACTGGCAAATTCTTATTAAACAAATCTATCATCTCTAGTCCAAAATTATTTGATAAAGTCTACATGTGCTTTAATGCTTATAAAGAAATAAATTCTCTGCAGAACTCAAAGGAGTAGAATTTTACATTTGAGTCGTCTCAGTATGTGTGAGCAGAGAGAGTGTGAGCACAGAGACACAGAGGACTCTTTAGATTTCTACAGGTTTAGATTTCTACAGGGGATTCGAGTAGGTAGCATGTGCTAAATGCCCTTATTCATTTATAAGGTGAAAGGGGAAAATACAGGCTATTTCTGGCAGTTGGGGAAAACCTGGGATTGGAGAGGTCAGTTGGGAAGGTCATTGAGAGCATTCAGAACCCACATACTGAAAAGAAAACTAAAAAAATCCTATTATTTGGTACAAGTACGGACAGGTGGTTCAGGAAACTAGGGCAACATGATCTATAGCTGTAGTCTGTTTCAATAGAGACTAACATCATGAAAACATAAAGATGCTACCTTCGATTTGGTAAGCAAAGTTATCCCTGATTAAAGTGTAAGTTGAATGGTAGTTAAGTGTCAAGATTTCTTAACTAAAGTAGAATTCTTTCATGCAACCAAAGAAACTAAGGAAACTGAGGAACTGCTTTTGAACTTTTGCCAGTCGTTTTCAACGAATCAGTGTACTTAAGGGTCCAGCTATAACTGGGAATTTGCTTCCTGCTTATAAATAATATAATAAAGCAATAGCTAAATCTCCTGAATGGAAAATAACAAGCAACAATACCCTTTCATGGTCTAACCATAACAACAGGGATTCCTCCGTAAGTAAATGTATCAAAAATAAATGATTATTCTGATAACTGAAGGTGATCATTTTTACAGGGAAAACAAGAGAAGCTCGGGGATTTTCAGTGATCTCTTAGGAAATAAAGTTTTTATTATACAAAAATGATACACTTAAAAGTGACTTTAAGAAATTACAAAAGTACATCAAATGAGATATACCTGATGCACATTTAAGGATGTCCCCATTTTTAGGTCTTTAGTTCATTTACAAATTTATTTTCTTCATCTCTAATATGTGTTTGGACCTAATTTGTCAATCTTTAAAAAGATAGTCAAATATCATTCACTGCAGTCAACATATCATAGGATCCTTCCATTATTTGACAGTTTTGACAGATATTATTGATTTGGGTAGCCACTGCAGCTAACCAGAAGGGGACAATGTGACAGTTTTATGTAACAAAAGGCACAGTGTCATGTCAACTGAACTAAATGTTGTACAAAGTGACAGCAGGACAAAAAATCCTTTCAGACTTAATTTTCTGCTTCATTTTTTTTTTTCTACCATCAATACATAAGGCAGTGCAGTAGGTGACACAAATTACCAGGATGGAGCAAAAGGTCTATCCCTTCCTCTGTGGCTATACTTGACTTCTTCCAGCACAGAGTGGCAATTATTTTTAAGGTGAATGAACAAGAAGAGCAGCTTATAGTAATCAAACTACCCCTATAGGAGAAAATATATGCCTTATCAAGATGCTTTATATATTTCACCTAGGTGGCTTTTGGGGAAAAGATGAAAGGAAAAAATCCCCATCTGCTAGGTCATGCCTACAAGACACATTCTGTCAAGTCTTAAAAGCAACAACAGCTTTGCCTGTGGGATACCTATAATTATTACGCGGAGCAGCCCAGTGCCTGCTGCAGTTCATTGTTCTGCTAACACAAGACCAAATGAGAACAGTGGCTCCAGGCTGTGAGTGGATAAAGTGCAACTTTTCGATTTTGCTCTTCTAAGGATCCTGCATTGTGCGGAGTCCATGAGTGACGTCTTTGGCCTTCCTTGGGGCTCAGCAGATTGAATCAGTCATGCTGAGTTAAACAATGAGTGGGGGACATAACCTTAGCAGTGCCTGTCATTTTTTTCAACTAATTCAATCTACATTTAATCAATGAAAGTAATTTCTTGTTTGTTTAAGTCTTATATCCAATGGATCTTGAGAATTTTGAAGTAGTATACCTCACCTTGACCTTTCCTCCCTTTTGACTTCAATCACTATATCAAAATTGGGTTCTACAAAAATTTCAGGCTGTAAAGGTGCCCTGCCAGTAATTACTTCTGTGATTCTCCAGGTTTGTCTATTTTTGAAATAAAGCTACCTTAATGATGAGCTGGGGAAATATTTTTTTTAAGGGAAATAAAATGGAAACAGCAGCAAGAATAGCATCATTTGAATTTCTAGACTACTGATCTAAGTACACAAACTTACTGCAATGATTACAGGAGAGGACAGCACCTCTGTCAGGTTATTTGTTGTTTGATTAGTGCTAATGACCTTAGAGTTCACTTTTGGCTTTCCACCATTATTGGGAATAGCCAGTAGTAACTTATGCAAGTTCAAGGCCTTTATTGATCAGCTTAGTGAATCTTAATAAAAATTCATCTTCTTTTCCACTCATAGTGATTAAAAAAAGTCTGAGAGAGCTTGACACTGAATCTCTGACTTTTTATAAGTTTGTAAAAAAGTGCTGGCCTCACCATTTTTTTACCTATCACTTGTCAAACTGGGAAGTAAACTAGAAGATAAAGTTTTAAGTAAATGGATTGATTTGACCATATGCATTAATTAAATACCATGATAAAGAACATTTATCATAGTGCTAAAAATTGGGGGCAAGATTTTGTAGTTTAGCTTTGTAAAAGATTGATGTTGCTGAAGTATCAGGTAGGAAAAAAAAAAACCTGCATAAAAGTGTAAGAGAAAATCAATGAGATGGGGTAACTTTATGGTTGAAGCAAGGGTTGCTTAACATTCAGATTTTAAGTGAAAGAAAGGCTGGAAGTAAAAGAAAAGAAATGTAAGCCCCATGATAAAAATGTGAGTCTGATACATCTTTGTAAATATAAAGGTTTTATCTCTAAGTTAAATGAAACAATCTGTAGTATCTGAAGTAGTTGAAATTTTAGAAGTAATATTCATATGCAACTTCAGTGCTTCCCTTGTGATGAAGATAATAATTTGGCAGTCATTCAATTTTTTAAATTGCACAAAAATCAACTTAATATTCTATTTACTCGATCCTAAGTAATTTGGAAAAAATATATTTATTTAAGGAAGAAGTTATGTTTGTTTGACTTGTCTTCATTCTGGGATTTTTTCATGTACCACTTAGTGATGTCCTAGAATGTACTGAGCTTTGAAACAAATAACAAGAGCAGATGCCTGACCTTAAGGAGCTCAGGCTCTATTTGAGCTATGTTTAATGTGTTTTATATTTAAAGAAATATAATTTCATCCTTAAAACTGCTTTAAAAATGTTGGCTAAATTGTGCTTAGTGTCAAAGGCTCAATGATATCAGGCTTTCAGGCATCCTGGCTCCTGGAGCGTTTTCTGCACAAACATGTACATCTGAACCCCAGTCTTCTGTTTACTAAGGTGTCCCCACATGATGGAAGCTAAAATGAAAATGATGCAGATAAGACCTTTTTCAAAATGAAAGGAACAAAAGTCCATGGTCATGTATGAATCTTGAAGGAAAAGCAAGTGAGATGATGCAGACGTATCTATATCTAAATACAAAGATGGATATTCTGAAATAGGAGTCTGTAACCCAGGGTAAAGTGGATGGGAAAGATCTGTGGATAAACTGTTGAGGCCAGGCATTATTTATGCTTTTACGCATTGGTTAGAGTAAGGTAAATATTTAATCCATCTTAATTGCTCTATGGTTGAACACTCACCCTTTTGGCTGATTGCTTTGTATACTCTTATGGATAGATTCTTGACTTCTTCCAGAACATCTCTATTCTGCTACACACTTAATTGTATCCAGCTTTAGGGAATAAAGAGTCATCTCATTTTTAAGATTTGATAAATGCTGAGTAATCTTCAGTTTCTATCTCAATTCAGCTCTCTCATCTCAGATCAGAAACTTTTTAAGCCTGCTACTGTTTGCAATCACCCTAATTCATGTAGGTTCACTGTCAGTTTGAGCACCTTAAAAATTGTTGGAGCCCTTGGCATCCTCTTTACAATATTTCCTATAGTGAACAGGGGAAAACAGCTGTCAAGGAAACAGTCACTTGGATTGTTCCCTGTTCTTCAAAGATGCTACCCTTTTATCACCACCTTCGTAGGTCCAGGTGTGCCCACTTAGGCATGTGCACACTCACTGAACCAAGATATACAATTATGGGAAAGGTACAATAACACAGGTGCTGGTCATACAGGATAATGGTGGAAGGGCATGAAAAACCTTGGCAAATTATCTACCCTACAGATCACCCCCTCAAGTTATTTTTGCCATACAAAATTATATCTAATTCTTCATCAGTTTTCCTTGGCAAGAGTGGAACACCACACAATAACCCACAGAAGTAATACAAATGTAACAATGCAACTAAGTACAACAGACTATAACTAAACCCAGTCTACTAAGACATTAGATAATACCAACCTGGGACATAAATATAAAGATATTTTTGGCACCAGTAATGGGAGATCCCTCCCATCTGGCAGTATTTTTTTTTTTTTTTTTTTTCTCAGAAGACAACATGGTAGCTGGCAACAGTGATGTACCAGGGCTCACGCATTAGAGGGCTTGACATGCAACAAGAGCACTGACTCATTATAAGTTATAAAGTCAACACAAACGTTCCTTTTACAATTGTTCCCTGATCTGTCACTGAAGGCATCAATGCATAAAAGGGGGGGAACCACTATATTGAACTCATATTTTCTGCAACCAAATTAATAAAAACGGCATAATATATATCAAGTATAAAGGTGGATTACTTTGAAAAAGTATACCACTTTTAAGTCTAGAGCAATTTCCTTTAAAAAAATGATTTCTGTGCCAAGAAGTGTGAAAAAATAAGTGGAATCTGGGTAAATGATTTTAATTAGGTTCAATATTTGGCTCTTTTAAAAAAATTAGCCAAGAAAGTTGATTGTTATTGTGTAGCTCTTTGAAGCAGAGATGTAGGATATGACAGGGTAGGTTATCAACCATTTCATTAAGAGGGAACATAGCAAGTTGGAGCCAGGCTCCCCTGTGGGATATATCACTGACTTCTCTGAGTGTATCTATTTGTAGAGTAAACCCCTTCTGTGACCTTTGTTACCTAATCCAATCAGCATTGCCATTTTCACCTAAGCAAAGCACTTCAGTGTGTAAATAAGAATGACTTCACAAAATAGAATGGGTTATTGACCCCAGGTGGGTGGTTTATCTCTTATTTTCAGACAGGTTGTTGACTTGCCCTAGTTTCTTCCATAATACAAGTATCTGCAGGGGGGTATCTGGACTAATCAGAAAGTATCCAAGTGTAGAGAATGAAAATCTGTGAAGTAAAGTTATCTCAAAGCAAAAGTAGGTTAAAACCTGTTGGATAAAAGGATGGAACCAACATAATGTAGTATAACAGAACATAATGTAGTGTATATGGATAACATAATGTAGTATATAGACATAATAATTTAAACAAGAATTTAAAATTTGGAATAATAAACTTTCTTAATATTACAATCCAAGGTAAATACCATTTTATAAGAATTTATAATGTTGCTAATATACAATATGATATATTATATAGAATTGATTGATAAGATAATTTTTAACATTTTTAAACAGACTGAAAATTTAGACAAGTCTCTTCAAGGATAATAAATTAGGGAAGCAAATAGAACACATATTGTGTATATATACATACATATTACTTTGAAAAATCTTTTTACTATTTATTCACTACGTCACTACTAATCATCTTCCAGTTGCCAAACATTTTACCTGCTGACAGAAATGCAATGGTAAATTGAAATAATTCCTGTCCATAACATAAAAGAACAAAAATAAACTTCATATTATGATGAAATCATATTCTTGATGTATATATAACATGAATACAGTTCTATAGTAATATATTTTATATCTTGATGTATACATAATAGCTCTTTATAAACATACATATACAGAGGGATGAACATTAATTATTGTAGATGGTTTTTCATATTTCCTCATTTTTTTTGTAATAAAAACCCAGTAGTCACTATTTCTAAATTCAGTGTATCCATGCTTTTCATTGCCATATGCCCAGGTTTATACTATCAGCAGAAGTCTATATCTTTACATATCTCTACATATCCTAATAAGCAATGAATATGATTCAGCAATTAAAAGATTGCCAAATGTCAAGATTGAGTATATTTCATATTAATGATAGTTTTCTTTTAGCATCTTTCTCATCTGCTATTATGCCTAATTTTATATTATATCATTATAGATATGTCATTATAGAAATGACATTTCTTATAATATTACTATAAAAACTATAGTGAGCCAGATCATATTCTGGGAACTGGAAAAACATCATTAAAATGTAAAAATAGGCACCCTCCTAGGTTCATATTTTATTGAATAATGAGAGAAAATAATAAATAAATGTTAATTATAAAGAATGATATCGATAATTATATTTTAAAATAAAGCAAAAAAAGGAAATTAATGTTTGCAGATATTTAAGTCATTCCTTTGCTACTTATGTATATACAGTTTTACCTCACTGACTACCAACATGAGAGATTAAATTATATTAATAAGAAATGATATTAAACAGAGATGTTTCAAAAATTTGTAATACTTAAGTCAGAATAATTATGACTAGATTAAAATGAACTTAATAGTTATTGTTCTCTTAGTAAAATAGAGCTCATGAAGTTTGTTTAAGTGTGGTACTCTCTTATGATAAAAGTGTGAAATAGGAGAATTAGGTTCTAAACTCTATAGCCTTGTTTCTAGAAAGTGGAGATAATTTGTTTTTTTGTGTAAATATAATAACTACTTAATTCTTATAGTCATTTAACAAGAAAAGGAAGTAACTTAGTACTTGCACATATGATCTCAAGAGAAAAACAATGATATGAATTATTCCAAGGTCCACCTTTCCTACCATCATTTCATATAAACCACAAGCATACTAACAGCTCATAATTAGATTTTATGTCAGAAGTCTTGTAAGGAAGTTGTCAGATCACCCTGGATCACCTTATATTTAAAATAATTATTGACTACAGAGTTGCCATTTATATATCAAGTAGCTAAAGAATTGAATAGCGAAGTCCTTTAACATATATACCTTCAATTTTTTTCCTATAAACATAGTGATTCAATATTTGTTGCATGAAATAATTCTTTAAGAATTTATTTTCACAATTTAAGGTTTATTCTTTAAGTGCTACAGAGTTCATAAAAATACTTAATAAGTATTCTACTAGTAAAATTTATGGCCACTCTATTTTTGTCCTTTGTTTTCTCCATTGCCCCCAGTTAGAGAAAGTTAGAAGATTTATAAAATTTACTATTATAATTATCATAAAATTTACCATTATACCATAGGATGACTATGTTCATGAAAAATAATTACAATTCTATTTTATCAGAAAAACTGGGCACTCTATATTATCCTGTAAAACTAAGCTGTATGACCCCACTCATTTTTTTAAAATGGGAAGCTAGGATAATGACAGTTTTCTCCTTCATTTACATTGCATCAACTTGATATCATCTGAAGATCTTCCAAGAATTGAAATGCAAATTTTGCATTTTGTCCCAAATGTAAGTAGTGTTTTTTTTATTTGAACGTGTTTGGAGTAAAAATTTCTTGTTAACTATTGTTTTCTTGTTAATCTTTTGAAATATTTGTATTTTCTACATTTAATAAGTCTCTCTCTTTAATTTTTTATTAATATATATTAAATGGATTTTCCTATTACAAGATCTAGTGAGAACTATATCTATTCATTCATATTTGGCAGATGTTTATGGAATATTCACTACGTGAAAAATGCTGGGTCAAGTAATAATTCATTCTTTTCTGAGAGAGTATTTATATTTCATTTTTTAATATAATCAATTGTAGTAGATAAATTTGACTATTTTTACGAGGATAATGAAGTTTTTTATAGTTCAGAAACACTAACTACAGTTATAGGCTATAAAACACCAGGAAGAGATTTACTCAATGTTAATATACCAGAAAGTATTAATACAGAAAGTAATAACAGCAAACATTAACAAAAAAATTTTAAATCTATGTTTTCTGATGTTCTATCTTACCAACCATAGAATTATTTGAAATTATTGGGACATCTAAAACACATTTCTTAATACATTGCATTATTTGCTTATATCAGGGAGACTAACCCTCAGGGGACATTTAGCAAAGTGTAGAGACAATTTTGATTAATATGGCTGGGGATTGGTTGGGAACTATTGGTTTCTAGAAAATAGAGGTCAAAGATATTCCTAAATATCCTGCTATATACACAATAACAAACAGCATATTTAGTCTAAAATAGCAAGAGTGGCAGTGTTGGGACACCCTGACTACATGAGTTAATATAAATGATTTATTGCTCTATGCTTCATGGCTCTTTACACAATCTAAAGAAGAAATCATATGCTGACTTAAATTTTTCATGCAGAAATAGATCAAGATAGATAGAATTATTATTTTATACTTTTGCTGTATATAGTAATTATGTACATTTTCCCTTTGATTTGCAACAGTTTTATTATAATTTTAACCCATTAAAACCATTAAGTGAAAATCTGAATGGCTTCTCAAGTATCAAAGGAGACATAGCTTACATGGAAAAACTCGGAGCTTGAAAATGAGAACTTTCAAGAAATAGAGAACATTTTTCATACTAGTAAATAAAACATTTTAGCATAGTTTTATGTCACTTGTTTTGCAAATTGAATCTATCTCTTGAGGGTCAAGTCACAAAAATAATAACCAAGAATTTTTTAGATCAGAGCAAAAAAATTACGAACAAAAGTAATTACAAAATTACAAAAAAAAATTAAAACACTATCTGATTTAGTAGCAACCTGATTCTTTCAGGAGTCTTTCCCTGTTGCTAATAGCACTGTAATTGTTATTATTAGTTAGTCACCATGATTACTAAGAAGGGATATAAAAATATATTATTCATCACGATGCTAGCAATTATCTTGCTGTATCTCCTCTAATATCTGAAGATATCAATGGAATGTAGTTAATCAGATCCATTTGAAATATCTTTATTTCAAAATTTAATTCCTCTTTGAATGCTAATTAAAAAAATACTCTCCTCTTTGAATGCTAATTTAAAAAATACTAAGATTTAGTTTACCCATTCATATGGTTGAAATTGTTCTCCAACTATACCTTAAAGATCAAGAAAGTGTTGTATAAAGATTAGCTGAGAGCAGAAGAAATGCTATTATTCACTAGTTCTATTATTTCAATTGCTCAAAATACTGTAGATAATTTCTATGTAAAGTACTGAAATTACATGTCTAGTATCTGGTATAACTCTTATAGATTAAAAAATGGAATATGGAAAAGATCCTACACTGTCAAAATTTTGGAATAGGAGCAAACAACACATGAGGATATAAATGTCTACAGACCCTTTCCTTACTACACAGCAGTAGCTGAGTTCCCCTGACAAAAGTAATATTATCTACTATCTTTTTTGTCTCTGCTTGTAACTTTACTGCAAAATTTACTCCTACTGTTTCTTCTAGGGTGCTTCTTTGTTAAAAGGCATTCATCTCATGTTCTACTTCATTCTAACCTATCTTTGACTTCCCAACAAGAAACCTCTGTTTAAGCAAGTAATTTACCAAACAAAAAGAAAGACTACAACAAGAAAACTCTGTCTAAGCAAATGATTTACCAAACTAAAAGAAAGACTACTAGGTGGTCAAAGTTTCCTGTTCACAGACAACTGGCTCTTTTTTTGTCTATTCCAGATACATTGAGGTGTGATTATGATATACATTCAATGTTCATAGATTTCTCTTGAGTATATCCAATTATCAGTAATTGTAATAATTAAAAACTTTAACTATAATGGTAAGATGCTTCATCTTTATTTATTATTAATTTTCTTGCAGTGGGAGAGCACACATAGTCCTTCACTCCCACAAATTAAGCAGTCCAATTTCCCACATTTGGGGAAGTGGCAGATGTTAGCACACTAGAGTGTAGTGGAGGAGTCTTGTCCTGCAAAACTACATTCCTAGTGGTTGTACAGATTTTTATTTTATTACTCTAGTGTTTGTTTAAGCCACTTTTTATATTATGCTGTTTTTCATAAAAAAGAAAGTGTGGTAGGCCGGGCATGGTGGCGCATGCCTCTAAGTGGCAGCCTAGGAAGCTGTGGGTTGGGGTTCAAGTCCCGCTGGGGCCAAGTAGCGAGACCTAGTTCCAAAAAAATATAGCTGGGGGTGGTGGCACACACCTGTAATCCCAGCTACTTGGGAAGCTGAGGCTGGGGATTGCTTGTGTCTGTGGTACCCCAGGCAATGTGAGTCTGTGGTTCCACAGGCAAAAAACAAACAAACAAACAAAACAAAACAAAAACGTGTGCTAAGTGTTGAGTGACCTTTTAAAATTCTGAATACTTTCTAATCTTTGAATTGTAAAAAATTATTTAAAAAGTAAGCATTAAATAACAAATGTACCTTAATGTTAAGAATGATAAAGAGAAATTTAAAGAAATATGGGGTTCTACATTAGTACAATTAAGGAGAATATAAGCGGAGTCATTTTAAAAGATTTTTAAAATTTAATAAAGATGATATGTTATAAAGGATCTTTGAAGACTAAAAAATAAACTTAATTAAGCTAACATCTTATCCCATCTTGAAAGTTTTCCTTCAAAGTTTGGATAAAACCAGAATAATATCCAACATAAGCACTGCTTTTTCCTATACTTCTGGAAATTCCAGATCATTTAAAGAAAATAATAAAATATTTAAAAATAAGAAACAAAGTTATTATTTGCAGAAGATATAATTCAGTGAGGTAGGGAATTAAAGAAAATGTACACTATTCTAGTAAAAGGTTTTTTTTTTCACATTGACAATCAGCATAAACACAAATTAAAAGATCATTTTGTTTATATGAGTATGAAAAGCTAAACACATTGTATTAATTCTGATGAAATAGGTACAATACTTTACCACTGATAATGAAACAATACAGATGACTGTAATTAAAGAAGGACTACTCAGTGGAAATATACCATATCTGAAGAGTCAAAGCTTTAATATATCCATTCAAAACAAAAAGAAATTGATGTATAAATTAGATCTGATAATAAACCAGAATGTCTGTGTAGAGCTTGGATGTGTGCAAACACTGAAAACCTTTTCTGAAACTTATATGGATATATTAGGCAATTTCAAGTAAAAGCATATCTAAAAAATGAAATTATTAGTAATAAAGTTCACCATAAAGCTGTGCTAATTAAAGCAGTGTGGAGTTAGCACAAAAAGTGAAAAATAAATGAAAGATATAGAAGAGAGAGTTCAGAAAGAAATGATTCATCTTTGAAAGACACTTCACCAAAGAGGAGATACAGATGGCTAACAGACATATGAAAAAATGCTCCACCTCACTAATAATTAGGGAAATGCAAATTAAAACCACACTGAGATACCATCTTACACCTGTAAGAATGGCCCACATAAATAAAACAGACAACAAATGTTGGCGCGGATGTGGAGAAAAAGGAACTCTCTTACACTGCTG
>PVHY01017011.1:0-32397 GCA_004024945.1 Uropsilus gracilis
GGGGCTAGGGATCGCGGTTCGAGTCCCGCCTGGGGTCCGTATAGTGAGACCTAGTTCCAAAAAATAGCTGGGTATGGTGGCGCATGCCTGTAATCCCAGCTACCTGGGAAGCTGAGGCTGGGGATTGCTTGAGTCTGTGGTACCCTGGGCAACGAGAGCCTGCGGTTCCATGGGCAAAAATAGCAAGACCCAGTTTCAGGAAAAAAAAAAAAAAAAAAGCAGAAAGAACAGAGGAAAATCTCTTCTTTTCAGAGAGAAGTGAACCTCTTGGTTTGAATTTGTATCTGTCCTGACAGTATGGAACAAATGTTCCTTCAAAATGATACACAACTCCCAGTCTGGAGCCTCAGGCTTTGGGGTGAACAAAGGTGAGGGAGGGCATTCGAGGCACTACCCCACCCCTGACCTGAACCCGCACCCCCCCATCCCACACCCCTGCACCCCTGGCTCACGGGTTGCACCCTGTGCTCTTCATTCTCTTCAGCGCAGCCCTTCCCATGTCTGGACTCATTTGTATGCCTATGGTGGCTGCTCCTGAAACACCACCTTCCACTTCCCTCCAAGGCTTTGATTTTTGTTTGAGCCCCTGCAGACCTTCAGTTGCCAAGCAAAACTCCTCCACGGACCCTTCACCTCTAAAGACCTGCAGGATCAAGGATAACACAAGACTGCCTCGCAGCCAGCCTCGTCTTGGTTCTTTGGTCACAGAGAAATGCATTAGACACAAACAAAGCCACGCCTGTCCTTCTTTCCTGAACGGATCCCCCATTCTGTCTGAAAAGAGACCTCTGTAAAAATAAAATGAAATAAAAAGAGACCTCTGTAAGCTGCTCAATCTGGTGGCTGCCATTTCTTTCTCTTGAGCATGCTACCCATTTCTAAATGTTTTCATTTATTATTATTATTATTTTTTTGAGACTAGGTCTCACTATGTTGCCCAGGGTTGTCCTGATCTCGTGGACTCAGGCAAGCCCCAGCCTCAGCCTCCCAGGCAGCTGGGATTACAGTTGCTTGCCACCATGCCCGGCTGTTTTTTCGATACTAGGTCTCGCTATGTTGCTCGGGGTAGTCTCAAACCTATGAGCTCAAGCAATACCAGGCCTCTTGCCTCCCAGAGTTTGGACTACAGGTGCATGCCACCACGCCCGGCTCAATTTCTAAATGTTTTTAACTGCAATTGGGTGGCTCCCCTTTCTAATGAATTCAAGTGACCTCTTCCCTAAAAGGTGGCAAATAGCATGCCTCACTTAACTCACAGAAGATTGTTCAACATCTGGGGGTGCACAGGTGACCTTTTATCAAGCCTTCCTTATGTGGCAGGGTTCCCGGGGAAGAGCAGGCATGGCTGGGCAGATGTGCCATTACACCCACCGGCTCAGGAGACAGTGTCTGTATCGCTCCATTCATGTCAGCCTTGTGCTAAGCCACTGGCTCCTGGGTGCAGGGCAGGAGAGTTTGTGTTTGGTGATGTGTGACACTGCAGGAGGAGGAAGACGGGTGATACTGTCATTATTTAAAATCACTTCCACCCACAGAGCTGAGTCAGTGGAACGTCACCGCCTAGGATTTTGCATCAGTCTCAAAAATACACCTCGGTGGAGCTTTCCGCTCTCCTTGGCAGGCCTGCACCCTTGTGCAGCTCCTGCAGGGAAGCTGCTCACACACGTCAAGTGCCTAAATTCTCCCCTGCACCTTTGCTGGCCCCTGTGACCCCAGCCCTTCACTCAGCTCTGAGGGAGGCTGTGCTGGGAGCCTCACCTCCCACCCTGGAAAACAAAGATTTTAGGAGGTCAAGGGGCTTAACCCAAGGTAGGCAGAGCAGCCCCCATATGGGAATCTAGGTCTCTTGCCTCCTGGGCCACCCAAATCAACAAGAAAGAAAAAAGAACATTTAGTCTGGAAACCTGGACCCTTGAAACGCCCCTACATCAGGCCAGGGTCAAATGCGCACTTTGACGGAAATGATCCGACCTGACATTTGCTTTCAAATTTCAGAACAAATCAGACCGTTTCTTTTTCCGTTTATAGCTCAGACTACGATGAATATTCTCTTCCAACCCCTCAACATCCAAAACAAGAGACTTCCCACGAAAGGCTTGGCTGGTTTCCAGAACACCAGTGACTCCGTAAGAAAACAAAGCAGTGAGTTCCAGTGATTCTAAGAATACAGCTTTGGGCCAAGGTAAGCTAGAGAATAAACTTTCGTGACTTAGAGAAGGTGACCAGGCCAGACTCAGCAACTGGTTTCTTTGGGTACTGTCATCCCAGGACTGTCATGAAGCTTAAAAGAGATGATATAAAGCGCTCAGCACAGAATCTGACACTTACAGTAAGTACATCTATTAAGGATGATATCGGCAATTTTCCATGATGACTTTATGCTACACGTTGGGTAGATGCTAGATACTGCCAGATGCGCCTCTAATGCCACTTTTTAAGGGACTCCCATAAGGATAGTCTTTCAAGCTGTCCTTCATCAAAGATCTTTGAACATGTATTTGAAGCTCTTATTTTCAATAATGCTTCCCAAACTAATCTACAATCCAAACATTTGCTTTACATTTGTCATATGGGTGACTAGAGCCCCCTACTGTTAAAGGAGGCCCAACAATGTGGTTTCAGTGAATGTTGTGAATTCCAGACAAAGTCCTGGAAGCCTCCTAAGAGGAGTCCTGGTTACATGAGAACAGGTCCCCATGCAGATAAGAACAGAAGAAAGCCCACCCGTCCATAGTCACAGGCATGCTCTCCAAAGGTTGAACTAAGACCTACTTCTGGAGTGGTCTGGAGTCTCCTCCCCAGTCAGGCCCTCCATCCTCTTTACCTCTTTGCAAAGAGGCCAGCCTCGTCTCACTGCACCTCTGCACCAAGTTGTCTCTGGGGACCTATTACTGCTTGAGCACTAACCACAGCTCTGCATAGCAGATGCTTCATCATCCTCTGCCCTGGGACAGAGTCTGGAAGCTTCCCCCCAGCCTCCTGCCCTTTAGAAAGTAAGTTCTAAAACAGGCAGCCAAAAGATCTAGTCACAAGATGTTGGCGAGGGTTGGGGTGGAGATGTGCCATCTGCCAAAAAGTGACCTGAGTCAGATGCCCACTGCTCATGAGTGGCTGCTCAAGAGAACAGTCCAGGCAAGGATGATTGAACATTTGGGAATGATAGTGACTCCATTTCTGCAACAGTCATTCTGCTAGGCATGGCCCTAAACATAGTAGGTGTGTTAACGCTTCAGTTTTGGCCTGTGGCCCCAGAGTTGATAGAATCTGGGTTCCTTCCAAGCCCTGGGAGCAGGAAGCAGGCCATGTAGGAAAGTTGAGAACTTTCTCTTTCCTGGGACGTCTGTGGACTTGGAACTCCTTCTGGTCTGCTTCACTGCAATTCAACTCTTTTGCTTCGAAACTCAGGCGACCCCCGATAGAGCACCAGATTCCTGTCCCAAGCCAGCCCCAGGAAACCAGTGACCTGAGGCTGACCTGCCTTCTGAGTCCAAGTTTTCTAGACCATCAGCAGCATCCCTGACTGAGGCGGCCACCTTCACGTCCTCTGATCCCAGTAGAATGCAAAGACCCTCAGTCCATGAGGAAAGATCAGAGCTGGACCCCCAAGCTCAAGAGTAAATGATACTTTGAGTCCTTTCAATATCAATAAGAAAAAAACCATGAGGTTCTCCAGCATCAGAACTTTTCCCAGTATCTGGTATAGTCTATATCTGTTGTGGAAGGTGAGTGATACCAATAGAGTGTGAAAGGAAAAGGAAGATGAACTGCTCGGTGGAGAGTCCTGCCAACCTGTGCCCCCATTAGCCACACACCACCCACTGTGGGACAGGTGGCACTTGCCTGCACCCGAGTGCTGATCCCGTTTTGACTTAGATGTCAAAGTTCGGGGCTGCAAACAGCCTTTCTAAGGAGAGGGGGTCACCAGATACCTGCTTAGGGGAAGAAGAGGTTCCACACTTGCCCATGAAGGATTTGTTCAGGCCTTCAACTCCTTGCTGCCCCTCATGTGACACTGCAAGAGCTTCCCGAACCCCACTGAGCAAGCCATACAATGTCGTGATCCTATTAGGCAAGGCCACTGTTCCTAATCAGTCACCTCAGACCTCGCCATCGTTAAAATAACCATCTCATTGTCATTAAAAAATAACCATGAGAAATGAGACTTCAGAAGAGAAGATTTCTCTCCAAATTTGTTTCCAATCACCAGTCTACACAGAATACTCTCAAGTATTGGTTGAGAGTTACTCCCAACGAATAACAGGGACTGGAGGGAGAACTTGATCTGAGGGTGTTGGTACACGGGATTTACTTCAGCTGTAATCAGACAAGGTTGGTGTTTGCTTTTCTATTTAGGATTCACTGAGAATCAAACAGAACACTGCTTCTTTAAAAAATAGGTCTTGAAAATATCATCTCTATCTAGTTCTACTTCTTTTCCTAGTGAAAGGGTATTGCTCAAACATTTGTAGTAAAAGTAAGGGTAAATAATTGAGCACACAGGGCCGGGCACGGTGGCTCATGCTTGTAAGCTTCAGCCTATGAAGCGGCCAGGACTAGGGATCGCGGTTCGAGTCCCACCTGGGGTCCGTAGCGAGACCTAGTTCCAAAAAAATAGCTGGGCGTGGTGGCGCGCGCCTGTCATCCCAGCTACCTGGGAAGCTGAGGCTGGGGCTTGCTTGAGTCTGTGGTACCCCGGGCAATGAGAGCCTGCGGTTCCACGGGCAAAAATAGCGAGACCTAGTCTCAAAAAAAAAAAAAAAAAAAAGTAATTGAGCACACAATAGAAGAATACTTAAAGGATGACCAAATAGGATGTAAATGTATCATCTCATATATAAAAAATGTAATGTGTGGGATGATGAACTCTCTAAGCTTTCCCTTCTGTGAAAAACAAAAATGATATATTTAAATTAATTAGGCTTTAACTATATTGGAGTAAATCTAGTGCCTTCTTTACTTCCTCTCCCTGAGGCCCTTCCAGCCCCAAAATGAGAGTCCCAGCTGCAGAGAACCCATCAATAGCTGATAACCCCAGAGAGGACAGTGAGGTGAGCTGATTGGGACTGGGGTTAGAAGCAAGAGACGGCACAGTTAAGTATCCTCTTTGAAATGTAAGCCATATGTGTGCAGTTCAGAAATTCTCTTATTAAACAGATTTGATGTGATTAATGCAATGTATGAGGCTTCAAGGCTAAGCATATCTTGTTGCAGTTAAACTGTACGCCTTTATACAGATAAACTATGTCTGGCCAAGACACGTGACTTTAGAAAATTCATCTCTAAGTTCTTCTATCTAGGTAATTATGATTTCTGGACCTTGTTGAAAAATCCAAAATACTCCCGACTCAGAATATATTTTGAGATATATATATATATATATATATATATATATATATATATATATATAAAACAAACAAACAAACTATATATATATATATATATATATATATAGTTTGTTTGTTTGGTTTTTTGCAAGAGAAAATCTAGGCTAGAAGAAAATTTGAACAGGTTGTTTAATTGCTGGCTAGCTCTCTCATTGAATTATGAAGGAAGGGTGCCCTTTAAAAGAACCAAGAAATTCATATATAAATAATTTTAAAAAATGAAATATGTAAATCCATACAGAAAAAAAAATGAAAGAACCAAGAAGTCTCTTAAATAGCTCACATGGAGAGATTCCTTGGACCCACTAAGGATTGTGAGAAAGGAGCAGAATCAGTTCCTACATCAACACTTAGCATCTTTTCTGGTTGCAACGTTGAACTAATCGGGGAAAAAATGGTGAGGCCAAATCTGTACTGCTTGTTTTTTTCCCCTTCATTGTTTTGTTATTCAAGGTGATATACTCTAAGCACACAAAAGAGAAAAATTCATTTTGTTTAGTGGCCTTACAAACTCAGGGAAGAAAAGCTTAAACTTTCAGACCACAAGCCACAGCAAGAAATACATTCAACAACACACATTTAACAAAGTTCCACTAAGCATTATTAACCCATGTAATTCGTAAGGCACACTCGTGTTTTTTATTTTATTCTGTCTTGTTCTGTTGATTTCTATTTTCTTTCTTCCCTCCTGTTCTTCCATCTTCCTTTAAAAAAAAATGCACCACAAAATGCTGATTGAAACCCCATTCCCCTTCCATCCTCCTACACCCCTGTCACCCCCAGGTGGCTTCACAGTCTTCTCATGAAAGGAGTCCTGCATCCTGAACAGCTTTGGGTTCAATGGCAATTATAAATTAACAAGGATTAACACTAAGGACATTTTTAAAGTTCCTTATAATACGGGTGCTAAGGGGATAAAGCTAATTCCCACATTAGAGTCTTATACTGGGATAGCAGGCTTTTGTGGGATATTACTACTTCTTCCTTTACTTAAACAACAGCAACAACTGAAAAACTATTTTAATTGAAATGATAGTACTGAACTTGAATACAATCTCACTGTAAAAATGCATACTACCTGGCTGAAGTAAACATCCTCTCACCCTGTGCATCTGTGTCACGCAGACTTTTTGGGTCTTGCCAGGAATTCAAATACATGTATATGGATCTAGATAGCAAAACCGTCTTAATAATATGCTCACATAGTCACATACTGTTTATGTTCTTTGTATTTTTATCTATTAATCTGAATAATAGTATGAATTGAATATATGTGCCAAAATCACGCTAAGCATCATACCCATGTACCTTGTGTGGATTTACAGAAATGTCAAGTTAGACCGTAAATAGATTAGAAGATAAATACTTTTGAATATTTATCAGTTAACAAAGTTTCTTGCCCATAAACATGAATCTTCCTTTACTCAAATGTTTTACTCTTCTCTGATTTATATTTCCTTTCACAACAGGTTTTTTTGTTGAGTTTGGCGTATCCCGATCAGGTGGGTTTTCCTCAAACACCAGGGGATTCCTGGCTGATTTTGTACTTGACTGACCTCTAGGTCTGTCCATGGACACTGTGTCTGTTTCGTAAGCCGCCCCAGAACTAGGCAGGGGCGAGGGGGCAGCATTCTGCTGCTGTTGCCCTCTGAGCCCTGCCCCCTTGTGTGTACAAGCACTCATACCATCCTAGAAGCAGACATATGTCCTTCAGCAGCGGGTACATTATATGTTTCCGCTTCATCAGTATAAAAATACATGACCTGCCGGGCACGGTGGCTCATGCCTGTAAGCTTCAGCCTATGAAGTGGCCGGGGCTAGGGATCGCGGTTCGAGTCCCACCTGGGGCCCGTAGCCAGACCTAGTTCCAAAAAAATAGCTGGGGCGTGGTGGTACACACCTGTAATCCCAGCTACCTGGGAATCTGAGGCTGGGGATTGCTTGAGTCTGGGGTACCCCGGGCAACGAGAGCCTGTGGTTCCACGGGCAAAAATAGCAAGACCTAGTCTCAAAAAAGATACAAAGAGAAGTGACTGACAAATATAACAGTTAATGCCATTAAATGAACATAAAAAAGAAAAAGCAGAAAACATTGCTCTCCAAGTTACTCTATAAATGTTACTTATATCAGTAAGAGGAAAATATGGACACTATAATTAATTCATTTACCCTACACTCACGCACAACTGAGTTTACTGGGTGCCTTTATGAATTGCTCTCACCTGACCCAGGAAGGCAGCCAGGAGACCCCAAACTATGCATGGCAATATCACCTCTCTCCCAGCTGAGTTGGAATAAGCCCAAGGTAGTTATCCCAGAGGCCCTGCTCCTTCCACCACGTGACAACCAGCAAGTGCAGGGGAAACTGAGGTGCTGAAAACATAGGGCCAAAACAGAAGCACCCGTGTCACACGGTGGGAGCCAAGGAGAGAGAGGCAGGGAAGGGAATGATTCCAGAGGCAGAGAAGGGACCTTTAAGCTGGCCTAGGCAAAGGGGGAAACATGAAGTGGAGGGGTGGGGAAAGTGTGTGTGTAGGCTTCAGGAAGGAGGGTGTGAGGGTGAGCTGGCCAACTCAGACTGAATAAGGCTGGCAAATTAAGCTGAAATATCTCAGGGCTTTAGAGGGCACACTAGGGGGATTAACTGCATCAACTAGGAGCCACCGGGCCAGCCCCATCTTAGAATGCAGCTTCCACAGCAGGACGGGGGTAGTTGCAGCCGTCAAAGGCAGGACAGGTTAGACCCACAGCAGAGTCATGATTTGCTGAGTGCCCCGTTGTAGTCAGGGAGTAGCATCAGTTTCCCAGCTAGTCCTCCTAACTATTGTGGATTAGGAGCAAGCACTTACCTTCTTTTTAGGCTAGCTAACTTGCTGAAGGTCACACCGCTTCTAACCGGCCAAATTAGTGCGGGGTCATTCTGACAACAACCATAAGAATTCCTGGTGGAAGGGTTGGACAGAATGTAGAGGGAAACAGGCAAGAGGGGAAATGAGAGCATGAGCAGAAGAGCTCAGTGGGGCCTAATGTTGTGAAGCAGAACAGTCACTGGACTTGATTTAACAGGCTATTTTTGATGACGTCACCAATGTCAACAGGCAGAAAATAGTTTCAGCACATTGAGGGTTTGCTTGGATTAAAAAAAAAAAAAACCACTGAAGATTGGAGAGTAAAGGGAAAAGAGGGAGTAGCAGCAGCTAGAAAGGGACATGGGGTCAAGGGAAGGCATTTTGGAATGAAAGAACAGAATCTTATGAATAAATAGCAAAGAGAAAAATTATACAAGTAAAGAAAATGTCACAGGCTTGTATACTGAGGCACACAGCATGGAACAGCCAAGTTGGGATATGCTTGTGGAAGGAGTAGGAAATGCTGATTGGAAGAGGACATACTTCTATGGAGAACTGACTCAGGACGAGTTTTAAAAAGCGGTAAAAGGGTTGTAACACCAGCATTTAACACCATCATGGTATAAAACTTAAAATGTCATACTGATGAACTGAAATTTCAGTCCTTTTCCCTTCAGCTCACATTCTGTATGTATTAAACAACAAATACCCATAGGATAGGACTGAGCTGTGTGTTACTAAGAAAGCAAGAGTTGCCTCTAAGAGGTAAATTTTAGGAGGCAGCTAGATGGGGTGCCATAGAGTTGGTCAAACATTTTTCTGAGTGTTTCTGTGAGAATATTTTTGGATGGAGTGTGCTTGGAGAACTTGAGTAAAGCAGATTGCCCTCCCCAGTATGGGTGAGCCAGGTTCAATCAGTTGATGGTCTGAGTAGAATAAAAGGCTGACTCATCCAAGGAAGAGAGAATTCTCCTGCCTGATGGTCTTTAAGAGGGAGTGTTAACTCTTTTTAGTTCTGCAGCAGTTTCTGGCCTTTGGATTAAAACTGGGACATTAGCTGTACAGATCTTCAGCCTCCATAATGATGTGAGTCAACACATCATAATAAATTCCATATATATATATATATATTTATTTATCTCCTACTGGTTCTGTTTCTTGGAAGAACCCTGACTAATACACTGCCCACTGCAGTGATAACTCATTCTTCTCAACATCAGAAAGGATTTGAAAGAGCTGTTTGGAAAAATTTCACACAAGTCGACTTTATTTTAATCATCCTTACCAAAAAAAAAAAAAAAAAGCAGGTTCATTTGAGAGGTTCTGTAATGCATGAGGGGAGGGGGGGATAATAAAAGGAATAAACAGCAAGGTGAAGGTGAAACAAAAATATTTTAGAAGAAAAATTCTGACCAAACATAATTAAGAGTAAAGAATAAGGGACAAACTAGGAAACAACAACAGAAGATTAGAAAAACAAGCAGTGGTATCCAAAAAAAAAAAAAAAAAAAGAATTCTAATAAATGTAACTGTGGCCTTCCAGTTCTAACATGGGCTTTAATGAGCTTTCGTAGGCTGATTAAACCTAACAACTCACAGCAGAGCCCAGAGAGTGGCTTCCCCACGTGGGAGGGACTGAGCTGTGTGTCTGGGTGTGAAGATAAGAGCCTTCCAAATCATTTATTTGAAAAAAGAAATTCTGATGAGGGCAAGCAGCCAATTAAAATCTGGGAAGCTCTAACTATGGAAAATTTGATGCTTTCTTTCAACATAAGTACCCAATGACATGGGCCCATTCCAAAATGAACACCAACCTTTTCAAGTATCAATTGGTACATGCCATGGTCTCTCCAAAGTGGCAGTATTTTCCCAGAAAGAATACAGCTGATTCAAATATCTTAAATGACTTAAGACTCAAGGGAGAAGGTAAAATAGCAATATTTTAGATGACAGACCGATACGTCTATCAAGATGAGTGGAGAGCAAAGCCTCCTCTCATAGAAAAAGGTACCCACAGTTTGAGCAAGTGTTTCCTCTAAAGGAAGTGGAAGTGAGAAATACAGTGGGAAAAATGAGGACTTCAAAATTCTGCTGTCATACGTTGTCTGTTACCAAAGGACCACTTGTGACTAGCTGCAAGTCAGCACGTTAGATATCTAATATGATTTAAAATGTTAACAAATCTGATTTCAAAGAAATCAGAGCAACTGTGAAAGAAATCAGAAATTCAGACGTGACTAAATTTTCTCTGGATCTTCACAAACATGCAGGAGACTAAATGTCTGCAAAGCATTGCTAAGTGTGACGAGTGTTCAAGTGGAGTCCATCACACTTCCCAGCAGAGTCGCTGCTCAGTAAATCCATGTGGTGGGAGCACCCAGTGCCTACAATGCATGCACCACATGATGTACGCATGGGGGTGACCAACACATGAGTAAGACTGCAGATACAGTGTCCCTTGGCAATATAAAATAGATCCTGCCTTGGGTGGCCTTGGTAGAATGAAATCCAAGTTCTTCATGGTAAAGTCCCTACCTCCCTTACCTTTGTTGGGTTTTGTAGAACTTTCACTAAGTTGTCGCCATGCCAATCTACTACTCAGAGTCCCTGAGTTTTTCACTTTCTGGGGGCCTTTACACATCAGCTGCTTTTTAGTCAGGGATAGTCTTCCCCTAGTTCTTCACATGAATGGCATCTTCTAGGGCAATTCCTCACCCCATTGGAAGCTGCTCCCTTCACCAGTTTGCAACCCAGGTCACTCCTGATCACCTCACCTGTTCAATGGAGTGGAAGATCTCATCAGATTGTTTGTTGAATGTCAACTACTAGCAGGGAAGTTCCATGCAGGCAGGCTCCTTCCCCTCATTTCCACGCTTTTGTTCCCGCACCAGGTACTCAGCAACTAACATTTGCTGAGAGAATGAGAATTCCATCCTCAAAGAGCTCATAAGTCCTTGGTAAACATTGAATGAATGAATGGCTGCACAACTGTCAGTTGACCGTGTACTAAAGCAGCAGAAAGATATCAGCAGACCAGTGTGGTCTCCATCACTTAGCCTTTCTTTTGGACACTGAGTGATGTGAAAACCAGTGAGGAGTCCTTGGAACTGATGTGGAAATGGAGGCAGCTGGAAGACAGCCGCAGAGCAATCTAACTGGAACAAAGGGAAACATAAAATATAAAAAAGAAACTGACAGGAAAAGAGGACCAGAAACCTCAGGGAAAAAAGATCAAGAATATTGAAAGGAGCACAACCCGACAATACAAAACTTCGTCTCTTTTATAAGCGGGAATCCAGTTTTTAAAAAACTTCAGTGACATAAACAAAAATGAAGAATAGAATTTGTAGAAAGGCTGAGATAATCTGGTAGATTTTTTTAATTGAGAAATAATTCACACATCACAAAGGTCATCATTTTAAAGTGTACAATTCAGTGGTTTAATATCTTCACAAAGGTCTGCACATCACCATTATCTAACCCCAGAACATTTTATCACCCCCTCAAAGAAACCCTGTACACCCATTTTCTGTCATCCCCAACTCCCGCCCCTCTCTTTCCTTTCTCCATGGATCTGATCTGCCTATTCCTGACACTACATATAAATGGAATTATGTATGTGACCTTTCGTGTCTGGCTTATTTCACATAGCATAATGTTTTTGAGGTTCATCCATGCTGTGCCATGAATCAGTACTTCACCCCTTTTTCTGGCTGAATAATATCCCACCATGAGGTTATACCTCATTTTGTTGATCCATTCTTTCCTCATCAGTTCATGACCACTTGGTTTGTTTTCACTTTTGGGCTATTATGTAAAAGCTGCTCTGAATCTTTGTTTTTACACGTTCTTATGTGGACATGTATTTCAATCCTCTTGGGTCAACTTGGCATGGTACTGCCAGTCATCTGATGCTGGTAGGTTTTTTAAGGAGGACTATTTGCCTTCTAAATACACCTAGTTAAAGGGAAACTCATTTCAATATACACAAGAGCATAAAACACAAGAAAGAAAAATGAAACAGAAAGCATGTAGTTTAAAAAAAGGATAAAGCTAACAATAAAAACAGTAGCTAATTGTTGAAACCCTCCTCTTTGCCTTGCTGGAAAAAACCCTCCTCTGTGCCTTACCTACCATGAGATTTAAATCCTATCGATAACCCTATTCTTTGATCATAATTATCCCTCTTCTACAGATGAAGAAGAGGGCTCAGTCCCAGGATGTCAGGCTGTCCAAGGTCACGACTGGAGAGACTATAGACCTGAGTCTGACAGATGTGGCCCCCAAGAGGGCAGGAGAGAAAAGCAGACCACTGGAGCATTCACAGCTAATGCCTCCAGTCCAAATTCCCCCATCAAAGAGACTTTGGTCAAGTTAAAAAACAAACATTAAAGAATATTCTGCTTTCAGAGAGGCTAAATTAAAAAGGATGGAAAAAATCCAATTTGAACAAAAGAGACCTTATTCTGTGGGTGAATGAGGAGTTCTTTAGGATTTGTGAGCAGTAACTTGACATTCCTCTGGCAGTGGTGCGAGGGTGAACTGAAGGTGAGCAGAAATGGGGACAAGGCAGCCAGTTAGGAAGCTGTGGCAACAGACTGGGGAAAGGGAGGGCAGGGAGTGGAGGAGGGGAGGAAGGCCTCAGAACCTTGAGTGCCTGCAAGTTCAGGGTGAGGAGACACTGAGCAAAAAGCCGAAGTGGGAGTCAGGCCAGAGGGGGCAGGTGGGCTTTGACTGTACTCCGTCCACCTGGGGTCAGGTGCCTTGAGCTACCGGGCTTAGGAACGAGGTGCACTCCCACACCCACCCACGGACAGGGGGCCAGCCCTTCCTGCAACTCCCCTCTTTTCAAGGGCATCCTGTTAGCCGCTAGACCTCTTGCTGGAAACCTGAACTGTCACTATTTTATGATCCTCGTACAGTCCCAAGAGTCAACAGAGACAAGTGATGTTGTTCAGGAACACGCTGAGCAGTTACCGCCTTGCCTCTCCCTGCAGAGCCCACGCCCTGCACACAATGAGCACTGAGTGCGCCCTGACTGACAGGCGCAATTATATTCCCATTCGAACCACACAGCTGTGTTTTCAATTCTGCTGATTCAATATTTCCCATCAGAAACAGTTTCTGGTCTTTCAATACTGCAGCCGGCTTACCCTCATGCACAAAAAGACACAACCGTGTATGCCGGTCTTTTGTGCTCATTTACGAGAAAGCTGTCTGTGTTGCAATCTGAGTCAGAAAGCGATCCTTTCCTCTTCTTGTTTCTGAGATTTGTGGAGAAATCACATGTGGCAAGCAAAATGAACAGAAGCTCGGCTGGCTCCACCAGTTATCTGAACTGAAAAAGCCAGAGGCTATGGGGCTAGCTGGAAACTCTGTGCCTCCTCGCACTGATGAGCGTAGAGGTTGACTTTTCTGGCCAGAGATCCTTAAGTCTGTTTTCAGACTTTGTATTTCACAGATCAGCCCCCAAGCAAAATACTTCTCTAACTTTGGGTTGCCAAGTTTGCATTTTGTCAAATAAAGCTGCCACCGGTTTACGAGGCAGTAAGGCCAATCTGGCAGGCAGTGTCTTTGCATCACATCACCAGGCCTGAAACAGTGCCTGGTTCACAAGCATGTGCTTTACACGTACACAGACATATGTGTGAGTGTGAGTGTGTGTGTGTGTGTGTGTGTGCATAAAATCTCATTTTTTTCATTTTGGTGAAAACTTTGTCACTGGCTTGCAGCAGTCACTAAAAAGCATCTGGGTTCTCTACACACACACACACACACACACACAAACACAGGCTGGTGTGATAATGTAAAATCATCAGCTAATATCTTCTGAGAACTTTATATTAACGTTGGAGACAATGCTAATAAAACATTCCAAATCAGAATGCCGTTAAGCATGTGCAGGCTTCTCTAAAATTTAGAGTGTATGTTTCACGACCAGCCATGAGAGGGAGTCAGGGGAAGAAACTAGCTTTGCTTTTCAGTGGCATCAGAGCGCCCTCTTGTGGCAAAATAAAATACCTGCGTCATCACAATTTAATTTTTAAAAATAAATGACTTTATGCTTGTAATAAGACCTTGTACAGAACCTGTACAAGATCTGCCACTACTCCAAGAATAAGCTCAAATATGTACCTTGTGAAAAAAACTGGGAATTTTTATTAGTGAAAAACAAAATTAAGAATACATCAACAGATTGATGGGCAGAGGAGGGGGGCTGTGAAATGGATGAGGGGGGGGCAAAAGGTACAAGATTCCAGTGATGAAACAAATTAAACAAGAGGATATAATTTAAAGCAAGGCAACTACAGTTCATACTGTACTGCATATTTAAAAGCTGCTAGAAGAGCAAATCCTAAAAAGCTCTCATCACAAGAAAAAGATTTTATAAATGGTAACAGATGTTAACAAGACTTACTGTGGTCATCATTTTACAATATATACAAATAACTAATCATTATGTTGTATACCTCAAACTAATGCCGCACGTCACTGTACATTAACTTAAAAAAACAAAAGATTGAAAAAAAGTGATTCATCACAGAACTCTCCAGCAAGGCCATTCACCACACTAGGGAACAGGAAAAGACAAGCAAGCTGCCCTGTACAGTGGACATTCTGGATAGTTCCTGGTCATGCTCTGTTACACATAGTTGATTCCTATTTTTGGTCAATGTCAACAATATCCTTTGCATCGAACTTCTGCATTTTTATCTTAGCATCATTTTTTGTTTCCTCATACAAACTATTCTTGTATTCTTGTTCTTTCACACTTTAAAAGCAGTGGTGAGTCATACTCGGTTTCAGTGAATAGATAAAAATGTGACCCTGATCATTTTCCAGTTCAGGGGGGATTTCAATCTGATGTTCCATCCATGGCCTTGCAAGGCTAAAGGGCATCTATGCTGATCAGTTTCTGCCAAGGCAGAACTTTCTGGTTTTAGTGACTAATGACATAGAATGCTTGAGCAGGAAAAGGTGGTAAATCCATAACGATCCTATTAAGTAGGTCTGTGTGAAATGGAGGAGAGTTACTATTTGAGACTTTAAAATGCCCACAAATCATGTGTCAACGGCCCTCCTTGAGGCTGCTGAGGAAGAACCTTCAAAAGGTGGCTACAGGCTAAGGTTTGCTGACTTCCCGGCATCTGAGTCTCCGGGGTGTTTACTAAAAATCAGATGATTCCTCAGACCTACTCAAGACTTTCGCACATCTCTGTGGAGTTTGACAAGGAAGCTGCATTTCTATTTAATCCCCCACCCCACCCCAAGGAAGAACTGCTGTGGCTGCAATGACTGACTTCAACATGGAGCAAGAGTCAGGGAATGTTTTTATCTGCTCACTGCCTTCTGCTTAGTCTTAAACTTTCCTTTTCTTGCATTATTTTGACGACTGTTGATCTGAAGGCAAACAATGTTGCCCTCAGTCTCACGACCTTCACTGGAGCTAAAATCATAGGGGGTATTTACCCTTTCTTCTCATCACTCCCACGGTTTTCTCCTGCGCCCTTTCCCTTTCTCGGCATGGGGCTCAGATCTAGGAATATCCTGGGGGTAGATCCACTGGTGAAGAAAAAATGGTTCTGATGTGTCAGATTCTCCTTTTTTTAAAATGTCAGGATTACATTTATATAAAATTATACTCAGAAATTAAAGACCACAAGTAAGCTTACATTATTGAAGTGGATAAACGTCAATTCAGAGATAAGAACTGACTAAATTGTCAATGTATTTCCTCTGTTACAGACCTTCTAAGACAGATTAATTCTTACCGATGTTAACAGAAAACAATACATTTCCCCCCTAACGGTCAGCAAAATTTTTAGTGTTGTTTTCTATAATATCTATGTTGGTGATTTTTAACCTTGTGCATATACTATTTTTGATCTCTTTTTCAAAAAGGCACTCAATAATGATGGAAAATAATCTCATCTAGGTCAATTTCTTATATTTTATTTTCCAACACTTTGGGACTACTTGATTTTGAAGTAGTTCACATTTACTAAGCATTTGTGGTATGTACAAAGTATTACTTTTACTTGATACAGGCTCACAGCAGAAAGCTGTACAGAGCATGTGACAGCAGGACAAGACAGTCCTGCTTAAGGGAAAGGCCAGCAGGTAAAAACTGAAGAAGGAACCCCAAGTAATGTGAGGCAGGCTGAACTGAGTGTGCAACACCTCAACACATCACCCCCCTTCACTAATAAAATATCCTGGGCTCCTATTTCCTCACAAATACTGACAACAGAAACAAATCCCACATTAAGCACACTGAATGCCCTTTCTCTGTCCTTGTCAATCCTGAACTAGGGTAAAGGGTGCCATCTGGCTCCCTCAGGAGGTGCCTAGTGGAGGACCCAAGGCATGATATGAAGCAAAGAGCCCAGCAGTGAGAAATCTTCTAGTCAAAGTTTAACTCCAAAGTTTGTAAGTTTTCACAAAGAAATTACTGAACTTCTTTACTCTGAGCCTCTATATGTGCAAAACCACCCAGCCTCCAGGAAAAACCACCTGGCGAAGGGATGAAGGAATGGTGCGCGAGCACCAGCTGAATGGGCTCCCAGGATACCCCATAAATGTTCAATGAATCTCGGTTATCTGAGTGCTGGCCTAGAGGTGGGTCAGCACACTCAGCAAACAGCAAGGCAGGCGGGAAGTCTCCCTCCCCAGAAAAGATGTCTGCTGTGAGCAGTATAAATAATCCAACACAGGTTGAAGCTTAGACACTCCCACTACTTTAATGCTACGCTGCAGAAACCAACCATCACTCACACCCCCACAGACACACATAATTACTCTAACCTTCAGACTCCACAATGACACGCATCTTGAAATTACCAGACGAAACCTAAGAAGCTACAGGCCCTCCCTCCTCTAGGACGTAAGTACACGCCTGAAACTCTCTCCAGGCCCCAAGTTAAGATTCTGGGTCCTCCTTGCCTCAGCACAACAGTTCCAGTAGGTGGGCACTCCCACACATCCCCATCCTATGGAGGTAGCAGTGGCACAGCCATCTGGCTCCACACCACACTCATCACTCTGCTGGAGGGCATCCCTGAGAGAAATTACAGTCAAAGGCCCACACACCCACATACACTGGGATTTTCAAATCCCTACATATATGATCCTATCAGAGTAACATCAAGGTCTACATTAACATCTTAAAAAGAGGCTCTTTTTTAGTTTCACTGACAAAACACATTCTACTATGATGAGATTGGACCCATTTTACAGAAACTAAGATTCAAGGAACACTGTAGGAAAAAAGCCAGAATTTTCTTAACAACAAAATGAAAAAATTCCAGCTTCCTCTTTTCCAAACAAAAGTTTTAGAAAGTCTTTATTTCAAATATGTCCTGAATTTAAAGTTCTGACAGATAACTTGGTAGTGGTACCAACATTTTCACCCACTGTGAGGATCCCTATTGCAGAAATACTAATGAAAGTACCCAAATCTGTGCACAAGGATCCTACCTACCGCTGAGGCAAGGAAACACTAAGACCCACTTGGCTGGCCATTAAGTCACTCACCACTTTATGGCACAAATGCGCATTAAGCTGGTGGCTGAAGAAACAAATGAGGTAGCTCTAGAAACACGGGCATGTGAAGACATTCTAGATACGCTAGACAAAAAAAATCAAGTGGGGACATGTGTAGTATGACCCTATTTCAATTTAAAAATAAACTATGTGTGTGATACATATGTACAAATGCAGTGAAGATACAGAAAAAAGCCTGAAAGAATACAGAAACTTCCCTGGGAAGAAGAAATGGGGAGAAGAGGGAGTCATCACTCATCTTTTACCTATGGACGTCTTTGACTGTAGTTTACAATTACTCTGCAAATAAAAAGGATTTTGGAGACTACTTTTCTAGAGGGGATATTTTATAAATGCTCTTAAAATGTAACGCAAACTTCCTTCTTCCAATCACAAGTCTGTGAATGCACTGGAAGGTTAGCATTGCCACAGACCCTCTTTTAAAAATTCTTTGTGATGCTAAACTAAGTAATTCACTAAGCAATTTTTTAAAAGCTCGCAATGCCTCCACTTTCAGACAATGTCATAAACATCAAAATAAAGGTTTTTATGATCACAAAAAGTAACAAAGACTTAGACAAAACAAATGACTAAGTTGCATCATTATGCTATTCTTTATTCAAAATTGGCCCGACTTCCTAATTATTTAAGAGATCTGAAAGTCCAGAGAGTCCAAATGAAAATACCATCACGTGCTGAAAAATAATCTTCAAATTTGTCTCTGACCCAAATTTGGCACATTTATATCATATGCAAGTCAGACATAAATGGTCACACCTCCATAAGTAACAAAACCCTGAGGGTGGCAGAGCACGCTGGCTCTGACGGCATTTCCTAAACTCTCACACTAAACTGGCATCTTCTGAAGTTACACACACCACAATACACCTTTGCACAGGCAATTTTATTCTCTCCTGTGGGGTGTCAACAGTGCTCAGAGATTGGAATTTGAAACATTCAGAAATCACATACTTGAATATCGTCACATTTCTTTACATTACAATTCAATAACTATGAACAGTTATGTCTACACTAAGTACAGTGAACAAAATGGCATAAATGTTTATACCATTCCTGTAAACAGGCTTCTGTGCACAACAGTAACGAATGGAATTAATGCATACCACAATATTGATGAGGAAAGGCCTTCTCTTTAAATAAACTATTCTATTTATAAATAAACTCTGATTTTTTTTTTTTAGTACACATTTACAGACCTGATCAATAAAAAGAAACAAGACATATTTTCTTTCAAAAAGAAAATGTTGAGAAGAGGACCACTATGGGAGAACTCACCAAGGAAGGGGGTAAGAAGCAAGCAAAGGGTAACAGAGTTAAAGTACTGTCATTCTGCAGCCTATTTCTGTTAGCACACACCAACACAAGGACAGGATTGTCGGGAGGGCGCATTTTTACTTGAACTCCAGCAAGTTGCAATCAATCTTGTAGTACACATAGGGGTAGTATTCCTGTTGACTCAGGTTTAAGCCTGGGATATCCATCGGAGCCTAGGGGAAAAACAGGTAACTGTTCAGACACATACATCAGAAAATAGAGTATTATCTTTTACCTTCTTACTGACCACCCACCAGGGGATTAGTTCACGAGTTTATGCTAACGTAGCAAAATGAATTAGATATTATCATCTCCATTTTGCAAATGAAGGAGACAAGCTCAAGCTGAACTTGCTCCAGGAACACTGACAGTGAGACACAAGCTTTCTCTGACCCCAAGCCTGTATGTGAGCAGATATACCCCTACCATTGTTTCTGTATGTCCCGTCAAAAATTGCTTTTCATTATCTCAGAGTTAGGGCCCTGAAATTACAGAGTACAAGCCTTATAAACTGTTTGGTAAAAATAAACCATGGATGTCTATTGAGCCATCACTTATTATATATGCGTGTTATAAAAACTTCTGCTATGACTCTATTCATCAAATAATTAGATCTTATATTTTATTAATAATTCTATGAAAATGCACAGAAGTCATTTTTGGCAACTGTTTCTGTCAAGAGAAAAAAAAGATTGCTCATGGATTCTAACTAATGTACTTGAGATACTAATCCTAGCCTGAAGGAAGCCCCTGAGAGTTTTAAAAGACAGACACACACAGACACACTTTGTTTATATCTTGTGTTTAAAAGAAGATAAAGATAGTTTTAGGAAAATGATAATTCCTCTTAAAATTATCACCCATCAACACAGGTACTTCTACCAAATGAAACTAAAACAACTACTTTTCTTCTTCTTCTCTACAATTTACAATTTTTGTAAACTAGCACAAGCAGTTATTTCTGAATTTCTACAGGTATAAACATCTGATCCACAGCAAGAGAGTAACTAGGATTAGAAAGACCAAGACTCAACACAGCTCCAACCAGTATAAGATACAAATTACTTGCCATATTTATCTAACAAGTTAATTGAAAAACTCAAAAACATCAAGATATTTACTATCCATTTTCTTGCTATTTTCTTCCAGCATATTCTCTGAAATTCATCCCAGTCCCTGAGCTATCAGACTATGAACAAAGCACTCACATCAATAATGGCCGCAGCACTGCTGTCTAGATGTTTATACAATTCATGTAAAACTTCTCTTAGTTTCTTCATTGTTTTCTTATTAGGCTGAAGAAGCATTGCCTGGAAATTTACTGGCAAGCCATACCTTAAAAGCAAGCAGAAATATAATATGCAACACAAGCAAACATGTAAAGAGATTTTCTAAAGCATATACTAGTCTATAACTACCATTATCATGGAGAGGGAATCTTATTTAACGACCACATTTACCAGTTAAATAAGCTTAGAAATCCAAAATTTCTCTACTGTGCCCACTAGAAAGCCTTCTTTAAAAGGAGAGCCAATCATCTGTTTGGGAATTTACTTTAAATTGAATTACTCTTCAATTTTGAAGGTGATTCTATGATGTATAATACACCCTTAGAAAATACTGATAAACATGTAAACCGGTTGACACCTTCAACATAATGAGATTTTAAAAAATCTTATTACTGTATTGCAGTAATGCTGATATCAACACCTTATGACTCAGATGGTCGCCTGCTCAGATGTATGCTGTCACACCACACCCAACACCAAAGTACCCAGTCTTCCACACTCTGTTCCCTTCCCATCTGGTACCTCCAATCTTCAGTAAGATTTCTAGGGTCTGTTTTGATTTGGTTTTGCCTGTTCCTTTGTTTCTCTATATTCCACATAGGATTGAAATCATACGGCAGCTGTCTTTCTTCTGATTTATTTCACTTAGCATAATCCCTTCCAGTCTCACCATGTAAACAACATGAAATTACATCTATTTTGAAAAGTCAAAGGGATTTTAAAATAGCATAGCTGAAGATAAGTATTTTTTAATTATTTCTTCTGTGAGCAACATGTACCAAAGTCACAAAACTGAGTTTTTAAGTATCTGAAAATAATACTTAGAAATGATGGCAAAAAAATATCATTAGTGTGTACCAAATTACATGAAAAAAATTTGAAAGATGTTTTATTAAACAAACATTACTTAATATTTTGTAAGCTACTTTTAAATTAATTAGCCACATAAGAAACTTCAGTAGCATGGATCTCTCTTTCCTGCAATGGTGTGAAGGGATACAAACCCGTATGCTTTAATAGCATACAACACTGACAGTATGTCTCATCTCTGACCCTTTGGCTTCTCTAAATCCATTTCCTATTACTGAACTATGTTATAATGAAGAGATTCATTAAAAAGGGATCTACGAATTCTTCAGTTTCAAGTTACTTAACTTTTTTTTACCTTAAAACAGACTCCACAAAAACCCTTAATGCTTTCACATGAATCCATGCAATAAATGCTTCACTGAAATTTACTTTCAGCCACCGTACAAGTGGGCCCTATACAAAAAAAAGAAGAAAAATCCACTGCAAATTTAGTCTTGAAAATAGCAATAAGAAATGAGATAAAATATCTTAAATCTTTTATCTGATAAGTACATTATAATTCAGTTTAAAATGTTTCATTATTCTCATTACCTGTGATAATGACCTGAAATTAGATTAAAAGGATAATGAATACTCTTCAATCTTAGTACAAACCAAAATTCCTTGAACCAATTCACTACACAGAAAAAGGCATATGTTTTAATGGCAGTAGTTTTAACTAACACAGACTAAAGGGGCACCCTAAGTTTTAAAACCAAATATAAAAGTCTGAATTTACTATGTAATGTTCTGAAATACATCATATATTTAAAATAGAATTCAACTTAAAACTTCTCAGAACAATAAAAATTATATAGGCAAATCATTTAATATCCTAAAGTCTTAAGTTTTTTCTTCTTTAGAATCTGGGTTGATCTAGACTCCTATAATTCCTCACATTTTGAATTTTTAATGATTCTATTATACAATATAAGCATTAACTTAAAATATTTAGTATGGTTTCCAGTAAATAAAAATATTTAGTATGGTTTCCAGTTAAAAAATTTTTTAAATTATCTTAATATCCTCCCTTCCATTCTTAAAATTGACATATATAATCAATTCAGCTAACATTTATTGAGATAACATTATTAGGCTCAATCAGATGTACCAATTATTTAAACAGTAAAGAAAACACAAAAAAGTATAAATCTTTTCTGATCACCCATCTTCCTTGGCCAGAAGTACGGCTCACTCTTTCCTTCTGAGGCGTTTCTGAGACTGTGCTTCTGTGTGTTGGGCTCTCCAGTAGAGAGGCCCTTCCCATGCAAAGACCAGGAAGACACAGTGTGGACAAGCAGAGAATGGCTTGGAAAAACCCCTTATAGAGGTCCTAGTGGCCTCCAGTGACCCTCAAATTCACTTCCTGATCCAGTTTTCCCACTTAGATGCCCCATATTTAGAAATCTCGTGTAAGAGAAGTTTTCATCAGGTAGCTGCACAGAGGCAAGGGAGGTAGTTGAGGAGCCAAGACCTGCCTCCTTACAGGGACCAAGGTTGTGGTGAAGGCACCTGTCAAAGTGTGGGAAATTAGTGGTTTCTGGTACCAAAAAAAAAAAAAAAAGTGTAATGGACTAAATAAACAACTTGGAATTACTATGCTTCATGCAAGCCTGAAGCCAGATCTGAAAATGTGTACTACCTCTTCCTTCTAAGAGGAGCAAGCTCTGGTGTACGATGGTGTGGATGATTATGGTAAGACTCACACTGCTTGTAGCTTTAAGGCTACAGGAATACTTATATACAGAAGTAGCAACATAAATAAAAGGGCTTTCGGTTGGTTTTACTGGCTATTACTTGGTTAAGGTCAGTTTTCTCCCAACTAATATGATATGGTTTATGAACTACTTATAAAAATAACTTTAAATGGAGTTAGCTTTATTTCCTTCTGTATGAGAAACACTTTCTTTATTTATCATGTATCCCCTTCCAGACAAGCTTATTCTGTTCACTAAACCTTGCACCTGAAGATAGCAAGTAAGTTCACATCCATTCCTATTCCCTATTTTGCATAGAACTCATTCTGAAAGGGCCTAAATACAAATGGCTCTGTAAAACTGCAGGTTTAGGAAAATCTGCCTGAAGAAAATGAAAAATCTTACTGAAAAAAAAAATTGATATTGTTTAACTAAAACAACCCTTCTTTCTAAGTGACTGTAAACCAAACACTAAATTCAAATCAATTTCTGACATGAATTTAGAAGTAACAATTTTAAGACAGGTATTAGAAGAATCTATTCATAGTTCTTAGGTTGTCTAGAGAAAACTAAAATTAATGTCTTAAAAGTAATTAGGGAAGCTTGGTTTTCTTTAATATCAAAGGAAAGAAATACCACTTCTCTTCTACTTAACATTGGTAATATTAACACATACAAACTGCTTCTTCTTGTCAGTAGAAAGCCTGGTCATTTCTTCTTTATCTGCTTTCATCTCTTCTTCATTATACTGGAAGTCACGGACGATGAACCTAAATTTCAAGGAAAAGAAATTATCTGCACCATATATGGGTGGTGATCTAACAAAGTAAAAATTAAAATGCAATCATCTTACTTGTTTTCTCTGGCTTTGTGTCTGAAGTCATCGACTGCCTTCCTAAACAAGGTGACATTACAAAGGTAACTGTCTTGGTCCTCTGAGAGAACACTATGGAAAAAGGACAAAGTCATGTTAAGCTTTATATTTACTGCTTATTTTCATGTTAAGGACAGAATTTGGAAGCAGGGAGAAAGAGCAAGAGGGGATGGCAGCCCTTGCCACACCATTAAGTGCCATCCATCTGTACTGCCTCTAACCTTAATGACTCTTGATGTTTATGACATTTTTATTTACAACTCTCAACAGTTCCAGTGTACATTTTACTTCTCCCTACTAAAACTGAACATTAACTCAACGAAAGCATCCAAACTCTTTAAGAGTCATGTTTCTGAACCTGTTCATGCCAGGCTGGCCAAGGCAATATTGTCCAGCATCTGGCCTGTCTCCAGAGTCTTCTTGCTCTCTTGGTTAAGACCCTCTTTCCTGGATACCAATTCTCGCCTCCTCTCTCCAGCTGAGCCCTCCTCTTAAGCTGAGCCCCACGGAGCCCTGGCCTACCCTCTCTGCCTTGCCAGTACCACCAACTTTGGTGCTTTCCTTCTGTCCCATGAGAGTTGAAAAATGCAACTCTCTAACCTCTAAAAAAAAACACTCTTTTATGCATCTATGCACCCAGAGCTCCAGCTTTATGCTTCAAAAGGCTCCAGGGAGGTCAGAATGTCTATCTAGTCACAAGTCTCATGAAACCTCCCCCCCCCCCCCCCGAAAGACCTTTACAGATACAACTGTCAGGAAATATGAATTGTCATGTAAATCTGCAATGCCCTGGAAAAAACGTGAGTCTGGAAAGCCAAACTATATAGTGCACATCCATCATGGCTCTAAATTGGGTTCTGAAAAGTACCTGCAGCTTCTACCATGGAGTCTTACATGCAAGCTTTACTGATGTTCCAGGGGCAGGATAATATCACCTAGAGGTGGGGAGGGGCTCTTTTCCTTTCTATTGTACACAGATTTTCAGGTTTTTATTTAAAAGTGGTACACTTCAGGCTGGACATGGTGGAGCATGTCTGTAAGCAGCAGCCTAGGAAGCTGCGATTGGGGCCAGGGATCGCAGTTCAGTCCCGTCGGGGGCACAAAGCGAGACCTAGTTCCAAAAAAAATATAGCTGGGCATGGTGGCATGCGCCTGTAATCCCAGCTACCTGGGAAGCTGAGTCTGGGGATTGCCTGAGTCTGTGGTACCCCGGGAAACATGAGCCTGCAACAGCAAGACTCATCTGAAAAAAATGTGGTACACTTCTGAAGTCAGAGAAAAAAAAAAGTTTTACAAAACTGAGGAAGTGTTTGTGGAACCCCAAGATCTCTTCTAACAAAAAAACAGCAAGCTTAGTTTTCCACAGAAGCACATGAACTGCCAGGAAGGTCATGTAACAGACGCTAACTACAATGCTCAATGACAGTATGGCTTTAAGAACTTAAGTGCCCTGACTTGTAGACAGTCAGCCAGCAGGCATTACTTCCTGCATCAGTTTGGCCAGTGGATGCCTCTGAGAGTTCTGATCACTGTAATCACTGATGTGTAGAGAAACTTGGCCACTCCCGAATGCTTAAGCCTCTTTTTGAAATTATTACCCTTACTTCTTGCTCCCAGTGCCTATCAAATGCAAAGCAAAGGCCACATCTGAGTGGACAAAACTTTACGAAAGACCTTAAATGACATTTTGGTTAGCCAGCTTGACTCAATGACAAGCAAATTGGTTAAGACAAAGCAAAAGTAATATAACTTGACAGTCAATTCCAGAACCAATGGTGGTATTCCACCACTACCACAGCACACTTTGAGACTTACACTATATGTCACCTTTTTGAAGGCCCTTTGAAAAGCATCTGATGTCTGACACAGCCCTGTACTAAAAAGCAGGTGTCTGCTGTTAGGGATCCACATATCAGACAGAGGCCTGGGCCACAGCTATGCTGCTTGGCTTACTCAAATCTTTAAGGTGAAAGAAGTCAAGAGAAACTCAGTCCTTTTACAACTAAAACCTACTGTGTTACTTAATTAAGGGAGGAAAAAAGCCCATTTTCTTTTTTCTCCCTCTCCCCAGGAAAGGTGTTCCTTAATACTGTTTTAAAAAGTCAACCACAAGTCTCTAGTAAAATGGTTTTGGGTCATTTAGTGTGTACTGAGCCTCTACAAGAGTGCCCAACTCTTGCTGGGAATAAAATTAGTTTTATTAAAACACTAATAAGCTATGGTTCCCTGACCTCAAAGCATGGGTCTAATAAAGGAACCAGATATAAACATGAAACTGCAATATGGAGTAGTGGGTGCTATAACAGTAGGTGTACGTGATTAGCTGGGGCAAAAAAGGGAAGCAACAACTTTCTCTTCTGAAAGGACTCCAAAAAAATTTCACAAAGAAATGATGTCAAGTAGAAGTATGAAAGTCAGACAGCGGAGAGAACACTCTATGCAAAATTCCATGTGCACATGCACACAGGTATAAAATACCATGCTGTCTTCAGAAAAGTGCTGAGGGAGAGACAGAGAAAAATAGCGAGAGATAGAGAGAGTACAAGAAGAAGAGGAGGGTTTTAAATAGGTCACTACCAAACAGATTTGTAGACCACAAAGATGAAAAGGACAGCAATGTGGAAGACTAATGAGAAGGAGAAACAGCAGAGATGAGACCAGCTAAGGATAATTACAGTGATGCAGGCAAGAGATAATGGGCATGCTAAACTCAAACAGCAGCCACAGGTATGAGGAAAGAAGGATAGTTTCAAGTAGGCTGAATTATACAAAACTGATGATATCTGAGTGTTTTTAGCTTACAAAACAGCAACTTCACATGGTTCAACCAAGTACTATCAAGAGGAAATGAGACAAAAAATTAGATTGGGGGAAGGGGCAGGGAGGAAGAGCTAAAAGCCCATCTGCCCAGTAATCCAACACTGGAAGCAGAGCAGCAAAAGCAGACAGACAAAAAGGAAGGTGGTAATTCTGAAAGTGTAAGTAAACAAACATCTCTTTCCAACAGTCTTCCAATAAAAAGAACGGCAGCCTACCCTCCACTTCTTTGGTTATAACTTTGACATGAACTTGTATGTATCCACCCCTGTACTTAAAATAGCACAATATGGCAGTATTTCAAACTGTCCAATCCATTAAGACTTACATAGCACATTTTTCAAACATCCCAAGTTATGTATATTTTTTTAAATGGAACTTTGAGGTTTGAGGTAGTATTTTTCGTTTATTATTCTACTTCCACATTGTCCTTTCATCTTCACTGTGCTCAAGAGAAATCACTCAAGTATCACAATAAAAAGCTTAGTTTAAGTATTACCATGTGAAAAAGCACAGAGAATAATGATAGAGCTCCTTCTTAACAGTGGACAACAGACCAACCCACTAAAGCCTGTTTGCCCCACAGAGTTGTTCTGTTCTCAGTAGTTATGTTTCAATAGGTAGGTTTTCAAGTTAGTGATTCCAAATGTCTTCTGAACTGAGCAGTTGGTAGAGCAGATATTTTCACCGAGTGAGCAAGGGTGAAACTTTCAGAGAGTTAGTGAGAAGACAGGTACTATCTGACATTTTTCCTTTAAATTACTGAAGTGGTTTTCAAAATATGTAAATCTCTTAAGTAATATTTTAAAAACACAAACCTGAGCTCACCTTACCAGCTAGCCCTAGCAAGCATGTACAGCACTCCTCTGAAATGGGCCTCTAATATGTACAACTTTCAAGGACATTCTGTATGCACTGGGTCCACAGTCTCTTCCTTCCCCTGCCTCCCAGACACGAACCCAAGCTTTCTGACTTTAATGCCCCACAGAGCACAAAGGTGTATGACAAACTAAGTTCAGTAAAAAAAACAACAACAACACAGTATCAACGCACAATCTCAGTCCCCAGCAGACCATGCCAAGGGCTGCTATAAATGGAAGGTATTCTTTCATATGGGATAATCACAAACACAGGTTTGTGGTTTGGTTCTCAAAAAATCAATTATCTCTCAAATGACATTAATAATCATATCACCACATTTGAAGAAATTTATCAAGCTTTAAACAACCTCATAAGACGTACAGGGAAGGTCCTATACTCATTTTACAAAGAAAATGAGGCCCAGAGAAGTTAAAAGACTTACCCCAGATCACTCAGCAAGTTGGTAGCAGAACCAGCAATAGAACTCAGATCTCTGGGTCCAGGACTCTTTCCATTATACTAAGCTACCTCCAATATGACACAATGAAACTGGAAAAGAAAATATTCATGGGCCTGGCCTTTCTAGTATCACTTCTCCGCTCCTCTACCTTTCTTTGACTGCACTGTCACCTCTTAAGGTACATATACATACAGAGCATTTTTTTGGATATTGTAAATTTCAAATCAGACAATATATGTTAACCCATAAATTAAACAATTCTTAATAAAAGGCTGGGTTTTCTTAATGGCAAGTACAGATCAGTCAGAATTTGTGCTCACTGGAAAGCGGTGGTGAATATTTAGAGATCCATATGGTACTCCAAGAGCCATTTTGGTGTACTTTTGTTGCAAGATAAATGAAGAATTACAGACACAGACTACATATGAAACAAACATTGAATAGAGTTTTCTCAAGGTAGCACAGTGTAGCAGAAAAAGTACCACACCAGAGACCTGGGTTCTAGTGCTAGCCCTGCCACTAAAGTGATGTGTGACTCCGGGCAAACCACCTCACTTCTGTGGCCTCAAACTTCTACATCTGTAAACATGAGTAGTTCAGTCAAACTGTGCAAAGCCCCTTCTAGGTCTAAAGTTCTGGTGACTAGAGGTGATGACTCACTCATTTATAAGATGAAGAAGATGGTTCTAAACCGCAAAGGAAAGACAGCAAAGATTTTTCCTAACCCAACATCCAAACTGTGAAAGGCATTCAAGGGAAGACAAGTTTTACAAAGACAACTTACTTGCTAGACCTTGGAACTACCATCTCAGCTAGTGTTTCATACTGCTTAATCCAGTCGTTGTGGTTTAACCTGCAGAAAAGGCACAATAAGCACTGGGCAAGGAAAACAAGTTCTACTTCCTGCCTAATCCAGAAAGAGAGAACACTATGGGACAAATAGAAAACTGAGCTACATCATATCTCAACTCTATCTAACAAATAATTCTATTTAACAAAAAATTCAAGTTTTATATTGAACATGAATTTTAAATATAGTGAGTGAAGTGTGAAATACAATTCACCTCTCCCTTATAGTCAGTAACTACCACAAAAGAGGTTGGAATGGAAGGTGAGCAATTCTAAATTACTTTTAAACTTTAGGGTTAATACAATTACTTCATTTAAAAAAAAAAAAAGGCCAAGATGAAATTATTATCATTCCTATTCACTGGTCATTATATAGGGTTGGATAAAACTATTTATTGACAGCACAGGAAATCAGGAAGAACTGAGTGAAGTGACAGGAAACTGTGACCATGGAACGCAGGGCAGTAATATCTTTCAGATGGAACTTTTGGGAATGTGTGTGTGTGTGTGTGTGTGTGTGTGTGTGTAGTTTAATTGTAATATAATATATCTGTAATTTAAAATAAAAAATTATAGTATCTACAGGTTGGGAGAGAAAAGTAATTCATTATGTAAGTATGTAAGTTACCCTAGGTACTGTGAATATTTCCGGTTTTAAACACTAATTTTAAATGAAAGTTGAATGGGACAAATCCTTTACTGTGCCAAAATGCTTTCCCCACCTGGCACAGAAACACAGAAATTTATTATAAATAACAAGTGTTCTTTCTAGTACATAGCAAGGATGCGTTATATATCTAAAACATAAAATAGAACTTCTAGAGCCAAACTCTTAGTTTTAAGCCCTTTTTCACATGTACAAAGAATAACTGAAAACCCTGTGTTCTGCAGTAAAGAGGGGGAAAAGTAGAAATCAGATAACATTGTGGCACTTTTTCACCACTTCTCCTGCCCAATTTCCTGACCAAACAAAAATGAAGAGCACAGAGCTAATGTTCTGAAGAGTTCCTAAATTCCCTATCCAGAGTTTGGACCTCCTAAATATTCCCTGACAGCAACACTTCAGGCAAATCAGAAGTAAAAGCATTAACTGTCTGTCTGTCTCTATCTGCCTCTCACACACACACAGAGGGAGTTCTAATCTTCCTACAAGTATATAGAGGTTTGATTTTACCAAAATTAACTATGATCAAATGTTAAGTAACATAAGCCTAGTCTAAAGGAGATTCTAAAGGATTATCTAATCCTGTAAACTATGTCCACAGCCCACAACTGTTTTTGTAAATAAAGTTTTACTAAAACATAGCTATGTCCATTTGTTTAGTTATCAAGCATGGCTGCTTTCAGCTCTAACCAAAGTCAACATGGCGGAGTTGTGACCAGATGACTTACAAAGCCTAAAATACTAACTGGCCCTTTACAGAAAAAAAATTAGCTGACCTTTTGCATCTTGTAAGGTGTAATTCATTCTAGTCAGTAACAAAGATTGCTCAGCAAGACAAACCAGTTTCCTATTTTGACAAACCTAAAATCTCTGTTAAGAAAATCCGATAATTTAGCATTATTTAATTTTTTAGTGAGCCAGTACCATAAAGTTCCTAAACATGATAGAGAATCTCAATATGTACTAGCATCTCCATTACCAGAGTATGAAATAAATTCTACCATATGTGTCACATGAGTACATGCTGACTTACAGAATGAGTGACAATTCCTTTTACATTCCTTTTACGTTTGGGCTTTATGGAAAACTGAAAACTACAGTATCAGACACTAGCATTTTCCTTCTATTTTAATAAGCAAAAACATTTTGTAATAAAAAGACATACTTGGGAACTACGACCAGTAATGTGACGAGATACTCTGAATCAAGAACAAAGTCATCCTTCTTCACAATTTCTGCTAGACTTCTAGTTAGCAAACTTCCTCTAAAAGAAAGAAATCATTAGGCTGATAATTATGCACTTACATAACCCCAGTTAAGAAAGATCAAGCCAATTATATTCATACATTCTACATATATATCTCAAAAGAGGGACTGGTCTTAGTTCACATTTTTGCTTCACAAGAAATTAAAATTTAACCAAATATTTCCCACCACTGCAACCAAAGAAATGTCAATATTGATCAAAATTTGCCTGTAGTGTCCCTCTTTGTGTTTGTTTTAATTATGGTAACTCGGATCTTGTCTTGATTACATATATACTATCTTAACTGGGAAATCATTACTCATTAGAGAGCAATTAAAGTCTCTATCATCATAATTATGGAATTATATCATCTAAACATAAGACTTTGTTTTTTTCTCTCTCCCTGGGTATCGCATGACACCAGGCAATTTTAGTTAGTTAACCCAATAATCAGCTCTTTCAAATCAGTCTTCATTTGGTCTCCCAGTATTGATTTTTTTCATAATGAAAAAGTCTTGCTCTGTTTGTACCACGGATAGATCTAATCAACTTTCCTTCTGGGATATGAATATATAACTTGATATTCAATGCTTAAAGCATATTCATAGTAGAAAAACAAAAAGATCAGTCAAAACAAGTGTGTTGTTCTATTTTAAGAAAAACTAGCTTACGCATTCTTTCGTTCCAAATTCTGAAGATTCCCTTTCAGGTTATTATATGCAGATGCTCGAGATTTCAGGTCATTGTCAATCTGAGTTACTCCCTTTGAAAAAGAAACAAACAAGCAAAAAAAAGAGGCAAAATTTTTCTAAAACCTCCACTAGTAAGTTAAAATAACTGAATTTCAACATTTAACTTAAAAAATATTAGATCCTATCTAAGAAAATTCTATTATTTTTAAAAGCACAGCTTTAAAAGGTGATTTTAAAATACAACCTATTTTGTTCTTACTAACCATGGTAATTGCCATATGACTCTCTACTGATGATGATGTTTTAGTTCACATACATTATAATTATCTTACTGATTCACACTTAAGTTCTTAAACCATGTACACGCAATCTTAGTCTAAACAGGGCTTGGAAATTACTTATTAGAAGGCTTTTAATTGATAAGGCTGAAGGATTTATTTTCAAAAGGAGGCAAATTATATCGTTTTGCTATTCACAACTCCATTGCATGTATGTAAGTATATATGTATGTATATATGTATGTATGTACTTATTTATTTTGGAGACCAGGTCTTGCTATTTTTGTCAGTGGAACCACAGGCTCACATTGCCCATGGTATCACAGACTCAAGCAATCCCCAGCCTCAGCTTCCCTGGTAGCTAGAATTACAGGAGCGCGTCACCATGCCCAGCTATAATTTTTTGGAACGAGGTCTCACTACGTGCCCCCCAGCAGGACTAGAACCACGATTCCTGGCCCCAGCTGCGGCTTCCTAGGCTGTCGCTTACAGGCATGCACCACCATGCCCGGCCACGACTCCATTATTAATATACAAATATTTTCTCGGTGAAATTAAACTATAATTGAATTTACTTATAAGTGTTAGAAAATCTGACTTTTTGAAAAGATAAATTACTAACAAGTTAGGGTGAAAACCTAAGCAGATTTAACTTCAGAAGAATTAGTGTCAACATGGTTCTACCACAATTAGGTATGTGGCAATGAAGT
>PVHY01017012.1:0-32368 GCA_004024945.1 Uropsilus gracilis
ATCTTTTCTAAGTACTGATTAACAGAGTAAAAATGTTTTTAACTCTCTTTGACCTAGGAATACTTTTTAATCGTTCTCCCATTCTGTACTTTGCATACTTACACTCCTATTTTTATTTCAAGCTTCTCACCATAAAGAGTATAGACCCATCCACCTTTTAGAGAATCAAAATAGAGTTACACTGTAACAATTACAACAGATATATAACTGAAATCTAGGATTGAGTGAGTGAATAAAATGTAATAGATTCCACAGGCTCAAAGACTGCCTGCAAACATTTGGGATATTTAAAATTGTCTCATATTTTTGAGAATGCCAAAATGAAAATTGCCATTTGCACAATTTTGTTGATGGGAGAATAGTTTTTCGAGCAAATGCAGTGGAAAGGAGTGTAAACATTCACACAGAACTGCTTCCAGCTGAATTTTCTAACTAAGAGGAAGAGTTCCTAGAAATCTGAAAACAAAACCACACGTGTACAGAAGTAAGCAGAAAACACGATGTCTTGCTCTCTCCCAGGAGGGTCATTACTTACTGAGATCAGCCAGCATCTTACAAAAGCCCACCAGGTGCAACCCTGCTGGGTACTGCTGTTCAGATTTAGAAATAAAGCCTTGGCTCAGAGGTATGAACAAAAGAATTCTGCCAGATGCTAAATTTCAATTTTAATACTCAAAGAGGAAGTCAAGCACTAGTGCTGGCTATTGATTGGAGCTGGTGCTTAACTCAATCTTCAGGTCGCTGGGGTAGAGGCGGAGGGGCAGCTAGACTGGGCTGCAAGGCAGGACTGGTAGTTCTGCCTGGTGCTGCCTGCTGATGCTACCCTCATGTCAGGCCCTGTATGAAGGGTCCCCAAGCCCACAGAATAGCTTGAAAGTCTGATTGACCATCTTCCCCCAAACTGGGCCTCACTGGGTACAAATCACGAAGAGCACTTCATATTTTCACTTTGTTGCCTTGGCAAGCCTTCTTCGTGAAACAGGCTTTTTCCATAATAAGCTGTCATCGGATACAATTGTTCTGGAATATGGTCTCCGTGTTTGATTGCAGGGTCTGCACGCCTCAGACAGTAGGAATGCACTGCTTAAGCTTCTTCACTTATTGCCTGCTGGTGTACAAATACAGGATTTGGCAATTTAGCCTCAAGCCTTAGTCTCTGGCTCCACACACATCCTCTCTGGGAGGTGCTGGGGATGAAACTTTCCGCAGGCTCTGAGATGAGAAGAGGCACATAAAGCTGAAATCAGAGCGAAGGTGGGTCTGCTCCCGCATAATCAAGTCACAAAATACTGTCTGATGGACCCCCTTGCAATGGTTGGGCCTCAGACTCCCCACCAATAAAACAGAAAATAAAGAAAGAAATAGCAGCCAAATCCTCATAAACCCTGCAAAGAAGCAGCTGGTCGCCAAAAGATCACTTTAATAATAGGAATAAAAGTAAATCCAAAGCTGGGAATCAAGTGACTGATAACCGTTAAAAAAAATAAAAATAAAACAAAGTTAATGTAAAGCCGAGACCCACAAACCACTGCTGGATCACACAGTCCCATGGCAGAAGAGGGCAGGAAAAAGGAAGACGCTGCTAAGTCAGAAGCCATCTGACACCCAGAGAAGAGCACGGAGAAAGTGTTAAGACCCTTATGTTGAAGACTCTGCCAGGCGAGGCATAGAGTTATAGAGTTATTTTAATAGCCCCGACAGAGTATTTTCATACTGAAAATGTTGATAAACTAGGGCTTTGGGTATACAGCATCATCTTTTCAAACACCACATACTAGGTACTTCAGGTTGTCTTAGCAGCTAAGTCCTCCTATTATTTTTATTTTGTCAGTGAAAATATTTTGTATTAACTGCATCTCCAAGTCCTTTATAATGTAGTCACCTATTAAGGGAAGTTGAGGTCACATTTATGAAATACTAATGAACTGCAATAGCACTTGAGTCTTTGTGTGAAGGAAACCAAGACTGATAAAACTTGGAATGGTATAGAGTTGTGTGGGTAACACTGTGGTGTTGGGTGTCTATGCAGGCAAAACCTGCCATGTATGGTCACCCTAGTATGGAAAGAGGGATGTTCTTGGCACACCGGGTAGTCTGAGCAGAAGACCTTTTGAAGGTTCAGTTTTCTCCCATTTCTGCTTTCATTTTGCCCAAGGGTTTTCTGAAGCTGAAATGAAATAACACCACTTAGAACTTCTCCAATGCTCTGTAGCTGTGCAGAAGAGATAAGGACATGTACCATCCACAGAGTCTTTCAAAAATTAAAGTCTTTCAAAAGTGAAAGACTTGCTTAGGTGATGAAGGCAGATTGTTCTTTAGTTGAAAGTTGAAGGCAATTATGCCATCCATAGCCAGAGATGGAGATGGCCACTCTCATGGAGGGAGCTGAGTGATACATTGAAATGGAGAGATATATGGATGGTTAGTTCAAAATCTAGAAACTAGTCACATCTGTGGAAAGTGTAGGTTATAGAGTATTAAGAAGATTGTTGTTTTAGGGCGTCTGTGTTTCAAATGGCAAAATTTCCCATCCTTTCATTTCAAATGTTAGTTACAGCAATACCAACAATGGGTAAATATTTACAGCCCCATCTGTACTTTAGGTTTTTTGCACAATGGTCCCTGCTGTAGATCATGTTTGCATCAACCATAAAAAAATTCAAAATAGTTTCCCAATTTCTATGGCTGTTTTTTGCCATAATGACTGATTTTTATATTACTGTTTCTATTGTTGTAATATTCTTGCTTTTCTCATTCATATTCGAAGAGATTATTGTTAGTGCCAACTCATTTGATTTATCATTTAGAGAAAGCACTTGTTCAAAAAGTCCGCCCTGGATATTAAATGATGATTGCCTGCAATGAATTCCTTCCCAACATCTGCAGAGACAATTTTGCCTTTTCTTCTTCCACTTAACTCTAAATGAGAGATCTTAAATATACTTCAATAGGCTTCATATCAGCTTACAGAAGATCTTTTCAAAAGCAAGGATGTTCAAAACAGGAAAGTTTTTAATGCTAAGTTTTCTTGGTTAAAGTAAAATATGCAAATATGGACTAAGATAAAATTGAAGCATGAGACAATCTTTTCCCCAAATCACAACTAAGACTATACATTTAAATTATTTCTTTTCCTTTTTTATTGTTTTATATTTATATTATGTTGTATTATAGAACTTTATAATTTATCCATTGCTCTTAATTTCAGAGGCTATTTATTTCTTCTTGATCATGAAAATATAAGCAGGAAAGAGTGTAGTCTAAGTGACATTTCCATCATTAGGCCATGAGGGAAGTCCTGCATCTCTTTGAACCCAATTTCAACTCCTCCTGAGTACCAATATGGTGGGATTATATGTGAAAACATTGACACAAGCTAGGAAAGTCCATAGGTTAAAGGACAGAAGTATCCATAACAGAATTCTAGCAAGATAATACATACACCTGATGATTTTTAAGGATGCACACCTGAAACTTGGTACAGCACAGTGTTAGTTCAATACAAATAATTAAAACAAACAACCAAGTGAAAAGAAGAAACAGAACTAAGATCAAGACATCTGGTAGTTATAGAAATGCAAAGTAGAAGATTAGTTACCATTATTTATCCATCAAGTTGGTAGAATAGAATTAGTAATGCTCAAAGCTGGTAAGTATATGGGGAAACAGACTCTCTCATAGATCACAGGAGAATGGCTAAAACATATTTGGAAGGTAATATCTTCTAAAAATTGTAATAAGCATATCTACAGACAAAACAAATGTTGCATCAGGGATATAAACACAATGGTACCTACTACAGAGTATATAGTACAGAGATATATCTTGAATACCCATCAATTGAAAAGTGATCATTCATATTTATCATTTAATACTAAGTATCTTTTGAAGGTAATATTAGGATATATGTTTGTATTCTGAAAGCAATGCATGTTAGAACAGCTATTTTGTTATCTTTTCATTACAAAGTTGATGAGGAAAAAAAATCCCACTCAACACAGAAATAAACAATGTCATACAGGACTTTATTTTATAAATTCTTTTATCTAATGTCCCAGTTTCCAAGGACTGATTAACAATGTTAAGTGAGGAATTACTAGATATTGAAAAAAATGAACAAACACATAAATTGAACTTAGCAGAATAAAATTCACATTAGAAGCACTTCTTGTTTTGCTGAAGACAAATCTTTTATCTGTATATATTTTAAAGAACCTGGGAGAAATGTGGAAGCAGTCTCCTTAACTCCCATTATCAAAGGACCATTGGTGTGAGCTCAGGAATACAGAAAAACACAAAGAATTTCAAGTTTTTTCATAAAAGACTTAAGTTTTGTAACCTATAACACATTTTTAAAAGAGAATAAAGAACATCTATCTTAGTTGTAGAGAGAAGGAAAGAAGGAAGAAAACGGGGGAGATGGAGGGCACAAAAGATTAAGATGTTTAATCAGCATTAAGGAAATGGGAAGACCCTGGGGGTACACAACGATGTAATATATATATAAAACATTAAAAAATAAAATTATAATTAATTTTTTTTAATTTTAATTTGAGAGTTTAAAGAAAAAAACTTGAAACGGGATCAAATGGGGTTGAAATGTAATCAAAAAGACAAGTTCTACCTTAATTAAAAAATGACCATATTAATTAAAAATTAGCATATATTATGGAGTCCTGAATATGTTGACATATAATAAATAACAAAAAGTAAAAGGAAACTTCAGGTTATAATTTGTGGTGTTTCATAAGATACTGTTTAATGACATTACATATACTATCACAAATATCTAACAAAATGAAAACGTTTCTGTTCTGTTTCCAGCACTTAGCTAAATGGGAAATATTCATTTCAATGCACTTTTCTACTGTTCACAGCTTTTTATTGTAAATGGCATCTTTTCCCTAAAGGAAAGGGACCACACTGTCATAGATACAGAAATACTGAAATGCACAAAGTGTTTCAAAATTCCTTGCATCCTACCTTTTACATCCATATTGCTAAACATCATCTATATCACTTTTATCAATTGATCTATTTATCAATCATCTATCTGCTTTCCACACAACTATCTATCATCTAATTACACATAACTTTTTAAGGATCACTAAATACATACAAAGTTGTGAGCTGCTTTTTTCACTTGAGAATATCAAACATTTCTGTGTTTCTGGTAGCATTTTTAGTGGCCAGCGAGCATTCTTGAGTATAGTTGTATGATTGCTTAATCAAGTAGTTGTCAATGACTAGTTATTTGGGCTAAGTTTTAGCAGGAAAAAAGAATGTACAACATTTCTACCTGGATGTTGATGAGTGCTTTCTAACATAGCTCTATTGTTTTTTTCACTTTCCTTTAGGTAAACATAAACAAATGTTCTCAGTCAACTATAGGTTATGTTGGGTAAGGGTGCCTCCCATTTAGAAGGATGCTGACATCTCCTGTGTCTCACACAAGGCAAAGCAAAAGGATGCAGACAGCCTGTGGAGCCTGGCTGTGCAGGGATCATAAAGAGTAAAGTCCCTTGGAGCTTACAAGGTCTAGATGGCCATATCAGATCCCTGACCAGGTACTGTAAGACCCATAGTCAATTCTTCATTTTGCAGAGACTTGAATGAAATGGTGATAATTATTGATCTGACAGACTACACTAGTTTTCCCTAAGTCCTGGGGGACTATTGTGCAAATGTGTATTTAGGGACTCTTAAATACTTCTTAATGACCTGACAGATCTAACAGCTCTGAGGGAGGCATAAAGAACTATGGTGTAAATCCTTCCGAGTTTTCATTTCTTTCTTTTTCTTTCTTTAAAAATATAGACTCTATCTTTATTCTTGGGCAATAGTGAGGGAACCTTAAAAAGTCTAGTATATTTTGATCATAATTTCTCTCATTTAAATTATTTATTTATAAATATATATTTCACATCTTTGTATTTCCCGGAGTTCACCTGAGTTTTCATTTTTTTCCCAACCAATTGAGACTGCCCGCAAGTATCCTGACCCACGTGCCTTAGACTAGAAGTGTTGTGAGCCACTGGTAAACTAGAAAAGTTATTGTAAATGAGATATGGAAAACTTTTTTTGTTAACCAGTTTTTAGAAAACTAGGGACTGATTTACTATAATGACTTTTTGAGACTGCGGTGGCACCGCTGGCTTTTTTTAAATTAAAGATAGTGACCACCTGCCTACACTCCCCATTTTTTCACTTATTTTTAGACTTTAAAATGTTAATTGTCTCCCAGGTTTGTGTTTATCTTCTTTAAAAAGTTTAACAGACCTCGCCCTGTGTTCCTATAAATACCCCTTCCTTTTGTTAATAAAGTTGCCTCTGTGGCTGGGTAAATCTCTTCTCGTAAATTCATTTCTCGTACCTTGCATCTGGCTGCCAACATAGTAGGGGACACTGTACCTTTCAAATTATATAGTTTCCAGAGTAAACTGGCAATTTCTTCTGAAATTCACTGCTTCTCCCACTTTTTTATTTTATCAAAATGTATTCAATTCTCTTAGACATTTCAAATTAGCTAAGTAGCTTCCCTCTAATGTAACTGTTTCTACAGATTTTAGAGCTATCATGGAAGTTTGCAAATTTGTTTACAACGATGAGAACCAAATTTGAAAATACCAATTTCTGCCATTTTCACATGGTTAAATATTTCATCATTTAAAATGAGCTAGTAGAAAATGAATAGATAACTTTGGAGGTTGTAGGTTCTACAGTCTACCTTCTGGAGCGCATTCTCACCAGCCTCCCCCACCCCCCCCCCAAATAATTTGGAGGACAGGAACATGGAGTTAAATTTCACCCCCAGCACCCCAGTGAAGCAGGTCTTGTCTTTCAGGCCCAGGAACGCCCAAACACTTATGGAGGCTAAATTACAATGTTTTCGCCAGCATCGATCTCATTTTGAGTCATCTTTGTTCTACAAGCCTAATCTGAAGGCCTGAACTTCACAGCCCTGTGGCCACAGGAGCACGCAGGCTTTCAATTGCATCTTTGCAATGCGTTCTGGCACCGTAGCCTGAAGCCAATACTTGTTTTTAACTGGCAACCTGCCTCGGACGAATGGAGGAAGCAGATTGCCTCTTTGCTGAACATTTAGACAAGGTACTGATATAACAACAGTGGACAAGCAGCTGAGAGCGGGACTGTCAGCTTGTCACCCAATGACAAATCTATTGTTCATATGCAGGCAGGACGCTGTGCTCCCCTCAGCACCATCCACCCAGCCAGGCGCGGGAGGATCCACTCCCACGTGCTTCTGGACCAAACACTGTTATTACATCGCCCTGAAGAAACTCCACTAAGCTACTCATTTGCTTTTTTTATGATGGGTCCTGGCAAATGAGACAAGGAAGATGGCCTTGCTCAATTTTTGTTTCCCTTTCTTCCTTTCACACACACCCAGACAGGCTGTATTGCCATTTCATGTCACATACAAAGCATCATAACTCTAAAAGCTCCAAACTGCTTTTCAGCAGATCTGCCTAGCAGACAGAAAGGCAAATCCAGGAAGTACGAAATGAGAATGCTGTTTGAGGGGGGGAAATGATCATTTAAATACAATTTAGGATAGGGTTTTTGCTTTATTTTATTTTTTGTCTTTATTTTTCAGGCAGAGCTGATTTTCAGAATGCTCTCTAGCAACTGTCTCCCAGAGCCACCGAATTTGTCACACTCAGCACCCTCCTTTCTCTGCAGCTTTATTTCAGGCTGAATGTGAAGGCCACCTGATACTCAATTTACAATCCCCAGACATACCATATCTATATTTACACGGACTTCTATAAATCAATGAAACATATTTAGTTTATCAAATGTGGGCATTTGGCAGAACCCCAGGAGAGATAGACTGGGACTATCTCTCAGAATTTCTGATACGATGCTACTGTTGGGACCTACCTGGATAATCTTAAAACAAAAGTCTGGCTCTGGGGTAATGACTTGCATCCATGAAACAAACCTGTTGTGTTTTTCCTTTCTAGCCACAGTTCACTTTATTGCTCTGGGGGAGAAAAGGAGACTAAACCCACGATAACGATGATTACTATGTTGAGTGTTTAGTGTCTGTCTTCTGTTTTAGTTCTCATTTATGTTGTTTCCCTTGTTTCCTTGGTCTAGTTTAAGAGATGTTCCATTGGAGAAAATATCTTGTGAATATTGTAGGTAATTTGTTTCATGATACTCACACAAATATGTGCTAAAAAGGCAAAACGTTTAAAGTTAAAGACACAAATGTATTATGAAATTTCATATTTCTGGTGCTAACAGTTATATATCATAGCAATTTGCCATTTAGTTTTTAATTTTTTTATTTATATATAAATTTCACATCTTTGTGATCTCTGGGGTTCACCCCCCGCCCCAGACCGTTCTCACCCTCTCCTGGCTCCCCGGGTTCTCCCAGCCCCGAGATGTGTACTTTAATTTGGTTGTTAGCTTGTTTTAATTTTTCTTCATGGCTTTTTGTTTATCTTTCCTATGACCCATATAATAGTCAAACCATTTGGTTTCTGTCTTTTTCTTTTTGACTTGTTTCTGCTAGTATGATTTCTTCTAAGTCCATCCATGTTATCATAAAATCATCCAATTTGTAATTTTTAATTGATGAGTAATATTCCATTGTGTATATATACCACATCATTTTCATCCAGTCATCTGTTTTGGGATATTTCGGTTGCTTCCATGTTTTTACAATTATAAATAGTGCTGCAATAAACATCCAAGGACAGGTGTTCCTTTGTACAAGTATTGAGGTCTCCTTTGGGTAGATTCCCATGAGAGCAATTGCTGGGTCAAATGATAGTTCCACTTTCATTAACTGAGAGCCCTCCACACAGCTTTCCATAGAGATTGGACCAGTTTACATTCCCACCAGCAGTGTAAGAGTGTTCCCTTCTCTCCACATCCTCTCCAGCATTTTGTTGCCCATTTTATGGATGTGGGCCATTCTTACTGGTATCTCGTGATTTTGATTTGCATTTCCTTGATTGCTAGTGACATTGGACATTTTTTCATGTACATGTTGGCCATTTATATTTCCTCTCTGGAGAAGTGTCTTTTTAATTCTTCTCCCCCTTTTTTAAACTGGGTTTTTCACTTTGTTTTTGTTAAGTTGTGTGAGTTCTTTGTGTATGTTTGTTATCAAACCTTTATCACTTGTATGGAGGGCAAAAATTATTTCCCACTTGGTTGGATTTCCTTTTGTTTTCTCTGTTGTCTCTTTTGCTGTACAGAGGCTTTTTAGTTTGATGTAGTCCCAGCTATCTATATTTTCTTTCATTCTTTTACCTACTATACATATATCCAGAAATGAATTCTAGATTGTAACTCATGGAGGGCTTTGTCCATGTTTTTCTCTATGTATATTATGATTTCCGGTCTTACAGCCAAGTCTTTTATCCATTTTGAGTTGATTTCAGTACACGGGGTGAGGGAGCTGTCTTGGTGCATTTTTTTTTTTGCATGTTTTGGACCAATTTCCCAGCACCATTTATTGAAAAGAGTGTCCTTGTTCCATTGTAAGTTTTTCACTCCTTTGTCAAAGATTAGCTGACAATATATGTATGGTTTTACTTCAGGGCACTCAATTCTGTTCCATTGGTCTGATTGTCCATTTTGTACCAATACCAAGCTGTTTTAATTACTATGGCTTTGTAGTATAGTTTGAAGTCTAGAATTGTAATACCTTCATTCTCCTTTTTTCTGGTCAGGAGATTTTTTGATATTCGAGGTCTTTTGTTATTACATATGAATTTCTGTAATTTTTGTTCTATCTCTTTAAAAATTGTCATTGGGATTTTTATCAGGATTGCATCTGGTAGGATGGCCATTTTGATGATATTAATTCTTCCAATTCATGAACAGGGAATGTCTTTCCATTTCTTATGTCTTCTTCTATCTCTTTTAGCAGCATCTTAAAGTTTTTTTTGTATAGTTCTTTCACGTGTTTTGTTAGGTTAATTCTTAAGTATTTAATTTTTTTTTTTTTTGGTGCAATGGTAAAAGGAATGGTTTTTCTGATTTCTTCTTCTATTTGACTTTTTGTGTATAGGAAAGCTACCAACTTCTGTGTGTTGATTTTGTATCCGGCTACCTTACTGAATTGGTTTATTATTTTCAAGTGGTTTTTCTGGTTTATTATTTCAAGTGGTTTTTGCATATAGTGCAAATGACATGATTCAGTTCCTCTTTTCCTATTTGTATCCCTTTTATGTCTTTTTCTTGCCTTATTGCCCTAGCAAAAACTTCCAGTACAATATTAAAAAGTAGTGGGGAGAGTGGGCATCCTTGTCTGGTTCTGGATCTTAATTGGAATGATTTTAGTTTTCCCCCATTTAGGATGATGTTTGCTGTAGGCTCATCATAGATGACTTTTATTATGTTGAGGTATGTTCTTTATTTCCCAAATTTTCAAGGGCTTTTATCATGAATGGATGCTGGACTTTGTGGAATGTTTTCTCTCCATCTATTGATATGATCATGTGGTTTTTTTTTTCTCTTTGTTGGTATGGTGTATCCTGTTAATTGATTTCCGGATGTTGAACCATCCTTGTGCCCTGGGATAAATTCCACTTGGTCATGGTGGATAATGCGTTTTATGCATTGTTGAATTCAATTTGCCAGGATTTTGTTTAAAATTTTTGCGTCCATGTTCATTAGGGAATTTGGTCTATAGTTTACTTTCTTGGTGCTGTCCTTATTTGGTTTTGGTATGAGTATGATGTTTGCTTCATAGAATGTGTTTGGCAGTTTTCCTTCTTTCTCTATTTTTTGGAAAAGTTTTAGTAGTGCGGGCGTTATTTCATCTCTGAATATCTGGTGGAATTCATTTATAAAGCCATCTGGTCTTGGGTTCTTGTTTTTAGGGAGAGTTTTGATTACTGCTTCTTTTCGCTGCTTGTAGTTGGTTTTATTTAAGTTCTCTATATTTTCTTTGTTCAATTTTGGATAGTTGTATCTTTCTAATAATCTGTTCATCTAATCCAGGTTGTTGTATTTATTTCCATATAGTTGTTCATAGCAATCTCTTATTATGTTTTGGATTTCTTTTGTGTCTGTTGTAATTTCTCCTCTCTCATTTGTGATCCTGTCTATTTGAATTTTCTGTCTTCTTTCCTCTGTGAGCTTTGCAAGGTGTTTATCAATTTTATTTACTTTTTCAAAGAAGTACTTTTTCAGCTTTTGGTTTTGTTGATCTTCTGGATAATCTTTTTTTTTTTCAGTCTAGGTATCGCTATTTTTGCCCATGGAACCCCAGACTCTCGTTGCCCAGGGTACCACAGACTCAAGCAATTCCCAGCCTCAGCTTCCCAGGTAGCTGGGATTATAGGCGCATTCACCATGCCCAGTTATTTTTTTGGAACTAGGTCTCACTATGGGCCCCAGGAGGGACTCGAACCATGATCCCTAGCCCCAGCCACTTCATAGACTGAAGTTTACAGGCAGGAACCACCATGCCCATCCTTGGATAGTCTTTTTGGTTTCTAGGTTATTTATTTCTTCTTTTATTTTTATTATTTCTTGCCTTCTGCCGGGTTTGGGGGGTTTTTTTGCTCTTTTTCTAATTTTTTTGATTTGGGAGATAAGGTTATTTCTTTGTTTATTTTCTTGCTTTTTGATATGGACCTGTATTGATATGAACCTTCCTCTTAGATATGTTTTTGCTGCATCCCAGACATTTTGTTGTATCTTCTTTGAAGTAGGTTTTAATTTCTTCTTTAATTTCTTCAATTATCCATTCTTCATTTAGTAGCATGTGGTTCAGTCTCCAGGTGTTGGATGCTTTTCTTGCTTTCTTTTCATTGTTGAGTTCTAGTTTGATACCTTTATGATCTGAGAAGAAAGTAGGTATTATTTTAATTTTTTTGGATTTATTCAAGTTTGCCTTGTAACCTAGTATGTGGTCAATTTTAGAGAATAATCCATGTGCATTTGAGAAGAAGGTGTATTTTTTTCCTTGTGGGTGTAGTGTCCTGTAGATATCTGTTAGGCCTTTTTTGTCTAGATCTTATTTTAAGACTTTTGTGTCCTTGTGTAGCTTGTTTGCTTTTTTTTAATCTGTCCTTTGTTGAGAGTGGGGTATTAAAGTCTCCTACTACATATGTGTTTTCACCAATATTTGTTTTCAGTTCTCTTAATAGCTGTCTTTTGAATCTTGGTGCACCTTCATTTGGTGAGTGTGTGTTGATAATTGTCATGTCTTTTTGATGGGTTGACCCTTGAACTATTAGGTAGTAACCTTCTTTATCCTTTGTCACTTTTTTATTTTGAAATCTGCTTTGTATGCTATAAGAATGGCAACCCCTGCCTTTTTTTTGGGGGGGGGGGCATGGCATTTGCTTGTAGAATTGTTTTTATCCTTTTATCTTTAATCTGTGCTTATCTTTTGGGATCAGATGTATTTTCTGGAGGCAGCAGAATGTTGGGTTCTGTCTTTTAATCCAGCTGCAACTATGTCTTTTGACTGGTGAGTTTAGCCCGTTGACATTTAAAATAATTACTGATGTTTGAGGTTCTAACGTTGGTTTCCTGGTGGTCATTTGGGGTTCTGTTTTAGTTTCTTCTTCTTTTAAATTATTCGTTCTTTCTTTTCTTCTGCAGGTTTCAGTCTTAGGGCTTATTGCTAGAGTTCTTGAAGTGGGGGTTTGGTGGTAGCAAATTTCTGGAGGTTTTGATTGTTTGAGAAGATTCTAATTTTTCCTTCATAAAGAAAGTTTTGTTGGGTAGTGTATTCTTGACTGGCACTTTTTGTCTTGTAGTGTTTTGAAGATGTGGTCCCATTCTCTCCTTGCTTGGAGTGTCTCTTCTGAGAAATCTGAATTCAGTCTAATGGGTTTTCCTTTGTAGGTTATCTGTTTCCTTTCTCTTGTTATTCTCATATTTTTTTAAATTTATCTTTGGCTCTTGAAAGTTTTACTACAATGTGTCTTGCTGTGTTTTTTCTTTCACTAAAGTAGTATGGTGTCCTTTTTGCTTCTTGTATGTCTATTTTCATTTCTTTCTTCAGATTTGGGAAATTCTCCATTATTTCATTGAAAAGTTTTTGTATCCTATGTCTTTCTCTTCTCCTTCTGGGATTCCAATTACTCTTATATTTGTTTTCTTTTGGGCATCTGATAGATCTTGGATTTTTTTCTTCTGTCTTCTTACTTTGTTTTTCTCTCTCTTTGTCTTTCTTCATCCTCTCTACTTCTGTGTCCTCTATTGTGCTAATTCATTCTTCTATTTCTTCTAATCTGCTTTCCTGGCTTTTCCCTGCATGTTTGAGCTCTTCTATTGGTCCTCTTAGAAACTATCTCATTCAGCTTCTTATTTAGGGTTTCAATCTCATTCTTCTGTTTGTCAATGATATTGCTCATTTTGGTACATTCTTTTTTATATTTTTCTACTTCTCTTAGCTCATTGGAAGTTTCTGACCTCTTGCTTTCCTTCCCCCTCCCCCCATTTCCCCTTGCCTCTTTTAATGTTTTTGACAAGTAGATACTGAATTCTTTGTCAGACACATATAGCATTTCTTCCATGTACTCCATGTTGGTTTCTGCAGATTGTTTATCCTTTGGTGGTGAGTTATTCTTCTTAGGGCTTGCTTGAGTATTTGTATTCTTCCTCCTTCTTGTGTTTTCCCTTCAGACTTGCTCTATGTATTGATTCCACTGCTATTCTAAAATTAGAAGGCATGGTGCAGCTGACAAAGTTGTGGTTATTTCTGCCTTCATGCTTTTGCTACTGTGGTGGATATACTTTGTTCCTGTTGGCTATTTTGGGGGACAAGTTCCTTTAGTCAGTGGATGTGGTGTGTATATGTGGTTTCTATTGTGTTGTCTATCTTCTTTTTGTTGTTGTTTCTCCTCTTTTAGATTGATGGGTTTTAAAAGTTTCTTGGTGCCCCTGAGTGGGTGGCTTTATTCAGTGGTGTGTCTAGGGTTTCTCATATAAACCTTTTTGGTTGGGGTGTCTTGACAGACTTGGGTAGTAGTGCCCTTGGTTCCTTAGTCTGGTTCTGGGCTTCTGTGCTGTGAGCAGCGGCCTCTCAGGAACTCTGCTGGAGTTCCTCGGCCCTTAAAACTCAGTCTTAGATAAACTCAGTTGGAGCCCTGACTGAAGAGCATTGTGTCTTCCTTAGGTGGAAGGTGTGCTACCTTAGCAACAGGAGTAAGTCTGTGTGACTGGGCCCTTCCGGGCTACTATGCTGTGAGCAGCCTCTCACGTTGGAGTTCCCGGGCTGTTAAAAAGCAATTTGCCATTTAATTTAGAAAAGTCTTTTAGGTCAAAGACACTTTTTGTTAGTAAAAAAAAATCAATAAATTAGGATTCGATTTTTATGAAGGTTTCACTACATATTAGAACTTTTTTCTTGCATGGATTTTTTAAGGGGAAATTCTTTAATTTTATAATTGCTAGAGTGTAAATAGAGAATATTTGCTAGCAATACAAATGAAAAGGACCCAAAGAGTAGTTTTAATCTTCTTGTCATAAAGTACAGTGCTTCAACATAATCATTCTTATATAATTTACTTAATCATTCTGATATATAAGGTTGTGGTACATTACTACCATCTTCCTGCTTTAAATAATACAAAATTTCAATTGATGAAAAGGGAGCATTATTTAAAGTAAACCTTTAATGTAAAGGTCTCTATTAAAATTAAAATTAATTATGTATGCTATAAGGAATATCTATCTAACTATCTATCTATCTATCTATCTATCTATCTATCCATCTAACAATGGTCTGTTACTTAGAAATGGTAATTTGTGAGCCTATATCTAGACTAGTGAATTATGGATGTACTTTCATCTGGGGAATGAATATCTTTGATTCCCAGAGATCTTATGATCCCCTCTATTCACCTTGGTTGAAGATATGATGAAGTTTTCACCAAGTATTTAATTCAGTTATGATGTTTTCTGTTCTTTATGGGGTTGAATTAGAAGAAAAGTGAAAATATTAAGTCAATGGTGTAGGAAAAAATAGGAAGGATTGTTTCATATTTTGGAAATGAATTTGTCATAATGGAAAATAACTATAAATATTCAGAAGGGTCAAATAACTTGTGTTAGCTTTAATAAGATGCACATTAATTCCTCTACATATTCTCAAATTTTAAGGTTGTGACTATTTTTTAACACAATGGTGACATAAATTCCCCATTCTTATAAAATTTCTGGGTGCTCTGTATTCTGCCTTGAGACACTAGTGATTTTTGATTGATGGAAAGATTACCTAATAAACCTTCACTACAAACTAATTAATCACTTTGAATACAACACTAAATTGGCAGGCATAAAAAAAGCAAATGAGATGGGTGTTGGAGACCAATTTCAAATGACCTTAGTTAAAAGCCAAATACAGATTTAATTCTTTCCCAGTGCTTTCTGGTCCCAGCAACTGGTTCAAAGGTACACTGGTCCAGTCCTACATGCTACTCCCTAACAAATGTTTAATTTCTATGAGTGAACCATGTTGAAGGGTAGAAAAGTATTTGGTCAGTTCTGGGATAAGGACACAGTAGTGTTGAATGCCATGTTATATCTTTCACTTCTGCTTCTCTGCCTCCATAGCCCTCCCTCTCTGTAATACTAGAACAGCATAATGCCTCTCTGCATGTCTGTGGGTTCCTTACAGGACCATCTTTTGCTCATTTCTGGTTCTTTCACATGTGGCAACAGGCTGGCACTCAATCAATCCTTGAGAATGAAGTGCATGTACCTAGTACCAAAGAGGAGTCTTTCACTCAATCCTTTGTACATTTCTCTGTATTTCTATGTGGAGTCAGTAAAATCAAAAGTTGTTCCATCTATTTTGGTTAGAAAGACAATCAATGTTCCTTAACAGAATCACAATCCTTTGTCCATTTGTTATCTTGAGATTGAGAGGTACCCAGGGATCCCCAAATTTCCACACTCTAAAGGGATCTAGCATTCACTGTATAAAAACAGACTCTTACTGTGAAAGAACTTTAAGATAATTAGTGTGCAGAGAGAGAGACATGAAAGAATAATGATTTCTAAGTAAAAGACCCTAAATTACCCATCCCTTCCTGGCCAAGTGCCCACCCAAACAGGGTCAGCCTGAAGTGAGACTGCTGAGGTCCAAAAACTTGTTCCAAGTCAAAGGAACCTCTTGGAGGGATCTATAGGAAAAGGGTTCTGAAGTACATCCCAGAAATCTGAGACAAAAGGAGATACCACATCAACTTTATGGCTACACTATCAGACTCCCCACAGGCCTCTCTTCTATGAATTTCCTTCCATGTCTCTCTCTCTCCCAGAAGTGCCAGGGTACAAGTCAGGTTACAGAGAAAGAGCTCTCTCTCTCTTTCTTCTCCAGAGTTCACCTGCCTTCTATGTTACAGACCTTCCTCTGGGCCCTCACCTCTGTTGTCCCCACCCCACAGAACCCAGTAGGAAGTTCAATGTAACTGCATACAAGTAGGTCAGGGAACACGGCACCTCCCTTAATATATTATTGGAAAAAAAGAAAGAAAAAAAGATCTCCATGCATGCTGATTACTATACCAGTTTATGTTATTATGCACACATTCCTGCAAGCCAACTGAGTTTCAGATGGTCTATTATATACTAGTCTGTTAATTTATTGGTGTCTGCCCATTTGGTGGCAAGAGATCCTTATGGGCTTTTCCCCTCATGAAATGTGCATCACCACAGCATTTTCATCACTGTGGTCCCAGTTACTGGGATGAACAGCTCTGTGAAGGGGGAAAGATTTTTCAGTAGAAAGCAGAGGTTTCTTAAATGCGGGCAGGTTGTGTATCTCACCAAGTTCATGGTCCTCTTTGGAGTTTATCTCAAAAGCAACTGTCCTCTAGAAACTCCCTTCTTTGCCACCACCCTCCACTTTCAGTTCACTCAAACACACAAAGAGTGCCTCCATTTTTGCACTCTCTATGTTCTTGGATCAAAGTCCTCCAGGCAGTGGTATAAGGCCCAGCAAGAACAGGGAAACATTTTATAGAATGTGTCCCCACTCGCAGTGAGTAGCCTCACAAGGTTTAGCTGATATCCTTCTTTTAACCTCAGGTCTAAAAATAAACACAAAATAGTACAAAAGAGAAACACAGGGCAGCGGGTAATAGAACAGTGCTGGTAATTTGATTATTAGTTCATGGGGGCTTTCTCCATCTCCAGCTCTAACTGGGTTGGCCCCTCTCTTGCCTGTAGGAGCTTTTGTCTGCCCTGTTGGTTCATGGCTGGCTGCCTGTGCTGGGTGAGTGGGCGCACGGATCTGTCTGCTGAACTCCAAACACAGACATCCCTCCTAGCAGACACACTGTGGCTTCCAGGGATACTAATGAGCCCCCTGCTATTTACAGGGTCTCCCTTTTCTCAACCCCCTTCTCTGCCTCCTGGGCTGGCTTTCTGTCCCCACCCCAGCCTAGCCCTGCTCCTCCAGCCCTCTCTGCTCCCTGCCTTTATCCAAGCTGCTGAGAGACGGAGAGGGAGAGAGGAATTATTTATTGTGCGTCTGTTTAAAATGAAAGGCTTTTACATTTTAATGAGCACTAAATAGGGGCGAGGAAATATTGTTCATTAGCTGTAATCTGCGGAATTGCTTGAGTGAACTTCCTTTGGAGGCTGCTTTAAACGGTTCACTCAAGTAAAGCAGTTTGTATGGTAATTAAGGGAGCATTTTTCTGTCAACATCTGTGCTGCTATTTATAACAGGGGAGGTAGCTCCTAGCTTCAGGAAGAGCAAGAAGGGGTTGGAGCTGAAAGACGCAGGTGGAGTGGGGTAGGAATAGAATCGGAAGGGGCATAAGAAACCCATTTGACACCTTTATGGCCACAATTCCTTTTTCTAGCATTCTTTCCATTCAACCTCTCATAATTCTTTTTCTCCTCTCCCATCTCTCCTTTCTTGTTCTTTCTCACGCTATCTATCTATCTATCTATCTATCTATCTATCTATCTATCTATCTATCTATCTATCTATCTATCTATCTATCTATCTATCTATCTATCTATCTATCTATCTATCTATCTACCTATCTATCTATCTTTTTCCTTGCTGGGAAGAATGATTTCTCTAATATCTCTTCATTAATCACAACCTTCACTTAGCAGCCAGGGCAGATTCAAGCTGCTTTGGAGAAACAAATGACTTTCAGCTTTGTCAGATGATTTCTTTCTGTCTGCTGTCCATTGTCCTCTGGATCACATACAGATGGTGACATCAAGGCACCAGGAGTTAAACTGTGGAGTTTAAGGCGGCAGAGATTGCAGGGAAATGAAGAACTAAATGGGAAACTGAAGGCCAGCGCTTAAACGGAAACAGTCATGTCTTTGTAACACATGGTGTACCATCTTAGCTGGACCCCAGCTAGCAGGGTTTTCCCTATAGTGGTTTGGAAGACTGCATACCTCCCTGACCACCCACTACAGGAAGGCCTGACTCTTCATAGTTGTAGATCAGAGAGGCTCAAGAGAGGCAGTGAGGGTAAGGGGCGGGGGGGAGGCTTCATCACAAAGGGAACTTAACTATATGGAAGCCTGGACTAGGGAATGCAGATCTTATTTGTATTGATATGGTCATGATCCTGACTGGCAGAGAAGTGGGGGCAATGCAGATAGAGTGATTTCAGTGATCAACTAAAAAGCACCCACTTGTTCATGAAGATGCTGATAAACACACACATAAAAGACAGGGAAATAAAAAAAGTCAAACTCTACTGAGTGGCGAGGGCCAAACTGAAGTAGCAGAGGCCTTGATAATACCTCTGAAAGCAGTGAAAAGACATGAGTTCATTTAAGTCAACCCCAGTGCTTTGGACTCTACATTCATGTGGTCGCAGAAGCCTTCTCAGGATTAGCCTTGGCAGGTGGAGGCTCTACCCAAGAAGTAGTCTGCCCTTTTCTGAGATGCTGATGTCACAGAGGAGCTCAGTCCCAGATACCATCACTTGAGGGCTGGCTCCCTGAACCACATCTTGGGAGCTCTGACCCTCCCTCCTCTTTGCAGCCAACTCTGTTGAAAGCTTATATTACAGTGTGGGTTTCCCCCACCAACAAATTCATATTATCACTCTATGCATTTGGTTTGAGTCATGAATGAAATCTCCCACTGAATGACAGTCAGCATTTTTGAGATCTGACCCTGCGCCAGGACTGGAACTGGGCAATATCTGGGTACTTGGAGCCAGCTAGTGAGCAAGGAGAAAGACAGATCCACACCCCAGGACAGAAGGAGTAGCATTTGTATGGGGAAGAAGACCAGGGCCTCGCTGCTGGAGCAATGAGGCATCAGGTCTAAGCAAAACCAGCAGTCATCTGAATTGGCTAGTCACATTTCCACAGTTGGTAGGTCTTCTTAAAGTTCTCCTGATTTCAGGTGAAAATTGTTCAAAATTCTCAAAAAGAGAAGTCATGTTCTTTAGTTGTGAAAGGCACAGCAGTTCAGGGACAAGGATTCATGCAGACCTTGACTACTCGAGGGATGCTAAAGGAAGTGAGACTAAGGTTCTTAAAGTCAAGGAAAATTTTATTCTTCCATTGTCCATTCCCTCCTTTCCTTCCTCCCTCCCTCCATCTTTCTCTTCCTACACTCAGGCATTCTCTAACATGTAGTAGGTACTCAAAATAAATATTTCTTGAATAAAATAATATAAAATACTGGGAATGACTTGTTTACAGAGCAATAGAATAGAAAGTGCTTTCCTTCTCCAACTTTCTTTCTCCTGGGAAACTTTTATTTAATCAGGAAATTAGCAAAAAACCAATATACTTTAAATTGAATAGTCATCTCATTGAAAATGCTGATTTGGAAACTACATTGAGCTCTCATCAAGTGCCCATCTACAGAAGTTCTATTACTGCTGACCAATTTCACCCTAGCTCTGAATATCAGAAACTCCTTCTTTATAAATATTATCTTAACTCACAGAATTTTTTATTCAATAGCATTTTATCCCTAGGCTATTTTTTGTCATAAATACATTTGTGTTTGATTTTTAGTCGATGTTTCGATTCTTCACTTTGTCCCAAAATGATGTCACTAAATAACTCATTTAAAAGATTTTTTTCAAAAAAGGACATATGCAGATGCAGGAAACTTCAAATGACTAAAGGCGATTCACACTTAAAGATAATATGAATGACTCAAATTCACAAATGAGTTATCTTTAGGGGAGTTTAAAGTGACTTTGTTCCCAAACCCTATCAGTCTAAGCAGCCTGGGAAAACCACCGGTCTTGTTCATGGCCACCATTCCTTGGGTGGGACAGGGACTTCCCCTTTCTGAGAAGATTACACTGTTAGAGTCTGAATGCTGCTCTGCTCCCCACCATATAGTCCCTTCTCAAGGGAAGTATTATGGTAAAGTACTGAGGAAGCCATGGAGGAGAAGAATGAAAGTAATCAGCATTGGTCACTTGCCAAATGGGTATTCAAATCTTATCTGTAAAGCATTATGTGGGATACACCCGTGCAGGATATGATACAAGAGGGAGGAGGGAAGGAGGGGGGAAATGAATATTTTCCTTGCCTTTAAGAAACTGCTGTGCTAGTGAAATCAGAGTGCCATCTCCCAGAGAGTTGAGAGTGAATTCTTCCATAGCACGTGCCAGCAGTCTGTGGAGTCCAGGCTAAGCCTGAACCTGGTACTCAAGGGGTTTTGAAAGTAGTCTTGAAGGTATATTGTTGTATAAATGAATACAAGGAAGTCTTCAGGACCCCATCATGAATGTATGTACTGGATGGAGTAGGAGATAAGGAGAACATCATCAAGGCTGCCTGGGAGAAAACAGCTTCAGCAAAAAGTCCAATAGAATATTAAGGTGGGTGAGGGTCAAACTTGAAATCAGGTTAGCAAGATGAGGAGTTTCAGCCTCATTTTTGGTGGACAATGGTCCATCACTGAACATTGTAAGTGAGAAACAAACACAACTTAATTGAAATCTCAGATTCTTTGGGCAGCAGTGGAAATGGGATTTGAAGGAAGAGGGTTCAAGTTAAGGGAAGCAAATTGGGGAGTATTATATAATAAGCTTTTTTATAAAAGTTTGTAATGTTACAAACTTGGAGAAAAGTACAGAGGAAAGACTGATAAAGAAATTCAGGGAAGAGGGACAAGATTCAGAATTATAGCACTGATAATTGACAAAGAGAGGCAAAGTTAGATTTTCCACAGGTACAGTGTCTGCAGGGTTTGGTGACTGTGTGTGGAGGATGAAGGAACATGAATTATTTTAACGTGAATTTTGAAATTTCTTTGCTCAACAAAGAATTGTGAATTGCCCATCACTACTTGTTTATCATTCATTACATTATCACTGCTATCAGGAACAGAACTAGGCTCTGAGAATATAGAGATACTTGAGACTTGAAACCCCATAAGATTCCAATGTGGGCATTTAATGGTGCTACCTCTCCTCTGAAGAAGGAATTTATATATATATATATATATATATATATATATATATATATATATATATATATATATATATAATATATATGTTATATATATTATATATATAAACAGTTGGGTGATATTCTTTTCATTTTTATGTTTAAGATATAGTTCACATACCAAAAATTCCATTCTTTCAAAAAAAGCAATTTAGCAACTTCTAGTACATATCATATCCTTACTTAATGTTGTCAACAAAAATCTTGGACATTTTAAGTCAAGCAACCTATTTAGAACCATGCTCTTGCATAACTGTTTTGTTCAGCCTCAGTCCAGAATGCTGTTTCCCCATCAATGTTATAAATAAATCACCTTAAGGAAAAGACACTATTCCAGGAGCTGCTGTAGTCACAAAGTTGATTCTGGCTATCCCCACTAAGTCCAGACCATTTTCATCAGTCCCTAAAGAAATCCTGTAACCATTATCAGTTCCACTCATCCCCCCATCTTGCTGAGAGTAGTATTTTTAACTGACTTTGGAATATGCATTAGAGATACTGGTGAGGTGTCCATGTGAAGCTATCTAGGAGTGAATGGATTTGGAGTTCAGGGAAGATGTTTGTCTGGAAATTAAGAGTTGGGGATTGGCAAGAGCTAGTGGAAATTGGGGGTAAAGGGGAATATTCAGAAGGAGAAGGGAGTTCCAAGAATAAACCTAAAAGAATGTTCATATTCAGTGTCTCAGCAGACTAATGGTAGAAATGCCTTGGGTCATCCTAACTGTATCTGTGCACAAGTACAAAATTCACCTGGCCACTGACACACAGATGGAACAGGCTGCTTATAGAAAGTTGTCTGTGATTACTATTTTTTTCAGACAGACAAACATGAGCACATCCAGAGGGTTGTCATTATTCATGCTCTTTTGGGTATCATTTTCTGCTGTACTTAAAGAAATTCTAAAAATATCAAATATTTGCATTTCTCTTACAAATGAGATTCTAAATTCCTTGAAGAGTGGGGCCCTCTCTTTTCTCAACTGATGAACAGGGAAAGCAACATAAATGTCTCTTGATATGAAAAAGCTCCATGGATACTTAAAACTGATAAGCCATTTAATTTCATATTCATTTTCAACATGCATTCAGTTAGTAATTTATTAAATAAACATTTGCTGAGTGCCCACTACATACTGCCACAATCTTATGGATGCAGATTAAAGTGTAAAGAGATCTTAGGTATTTTTTTATTTAAAATTTATGTCATATTATATATAATTATATAAAATATAAAGTAGTTATCAAAATATATACTTTATTATATTTTATATATTTCACATATTAAATTCACACTTTAAATCTGTCTAATAAAGCAAAGATAACTACTGAATTGGTTATAAGAATCAATGTTAAAGACAGGGAGATTTTTGTTAATTAAAACTTTTGAGATAATTTTGGCTCATAACACTGTAAAAAGGTGTGCCAATTTTAATGGAACTGATTATTTCCTGAAAGGAAATTATTTCCTTTCACTATCAGTTTATATGCTTACTTTTAATTGTGTATGATTTTAACACACATGGGTAAGATAGAGTCAAATATTTTTAGTAATTTCTTTGAAACTGAGAAAGTTTCCCTTCATGAGTGTTTTGACTTATTTAATATTAATTAGGGAAACAGTATATGATGGGTGACTTTTGGATTACTTTAAGCTTGAACCAGTTTTTATTGCTGTTCAGTGAAAAAGATTTTGACAAAGAATTTGACATATATAATAGACAAATTGCAATGTTCTCCAAACTTCAGCCACTAGCCTAATTTCAGTGTTGTTGCCTTATCATCACAAGGAAATTCATCAGCAGGACCCAGCTGGGCATATGTTGGTGCTGCATTAGCATTTGCCCTGGAATTAAAACTTGATGCATTCAACCACTCACTGCATATATTAATGGGCCCCTTAAACATGCCCCAGAGTGATTTTTAGTACACACACAAGATGGCTTTTTAACTTTCCACTTACTTATAATCCTTCTTCCCTAAATATTTTCTAAAAAGTGCTTTTCTCAGTCTAAAACACACTTAAAAATTCACAATTGCTGTATAACAGACAATTAGAATAAATTTATTAGACTGTTTTCCTCCACTGTTTGTAAAACATTTAGATGAATATGTAACTGGAGAAATAAAAACCATCACTGGCTAGACACTGAGGAGGAAATATTTGCTTAGACCTGAGCTAGGAGAATAAGATACAAACATATTTTCAAAGCTTCAATCTATGGGAGTAAGAGCTGAAAAGAGTTAAATTACCTTACATAAGAAATGGAAATAAAAATGCCTAATGACAGATAACTGGATAAAGGGATTGTGGTATATAAACTCAATGGAATACTACTCAGCTATTAAAAGAGATTAAAAAGTTTCTTTTGCTACAAAATAATGGCTGTTGAGCAATTATACTAAGTGAAATAAGTCAGAGTGTGAGAGACAGTTACTGGATAGATCAGCATTTGTGGATTATAAATAACCTAAGAAAACAATTTGGCAAAACACAACAAAAATAATTCTTAGGCTGAAAAATATAGTAGTTACCAGAGAGAACTGGGGTGTGAGGTGGGGGAAGGCAGAGGGAAAGATGGCATAGGATAACAGCGCCAGACCTATGTTTTATTTTGACTGGTAGTTTTCATTCATCATAATTTCCCAAAAAGAAGGCAAAACAGTCCTCATTTTATGAACTCAATAATTTTAGGTATATTACTGAGAAAAATCCTAATAATTGACTGAATTAGATTGGACTGTAGGGAATTTTCAGATTTCTGGACATTTGGATATAATCTGAGTATAAATCAGTCATTCTCAATATCACCATTGCTTCTGTGATTTAGTATTTTTATGAATTATTCACTGAAAGTGTATTTTACTTCACAAGTTCCATCATTTATCTCTTAATACCTTTGTGAAGCTATACAACCACTCTGTGCTTTAGTTTCCTCATAAGGTGAATATGGGGATTAAATAAATCACTATATCTCTAAAGCACTTAGAATTGAGTATGAAGAAATGCAAATGTTCTATTCACATCGGTTTTATAGCGGGGGATATTTTAGAAAAATTAATAGACTTCATTTTTTAATGTAGTTTTAGGCTCACAGCAAAGCTGAGTGGGAAATACAGTTTCCACACACCATTTCTCAACTCTCTATCTGTTACCTTCAATTTCCATTCACCATAGTCTCCCCTACCATCAATAACCCATATCAGTGTGGCATACTTAAAACAATGGATGGGCCCACATGGACCTGTCATTATCAGCCAAAGTTCATTGTCCCCCAAGATCCATGAACAGTGGAGTACTTTTGGTGTTGCAAATTATGTGGGTTTAACAAATGTGTATTGATTTATATTCACTGCTTCAGAACCCTATAGAATAACTTCCCTATCCAAAAATCTCTTCTGCCTATTCAGTCCCTCCTTCATGCAAATTCTGGCACCCACTGATTTTTTAAATGTTATCCTTGTTTTGTTGACACATTATTTATCAACATTTTAGTAATAATAAAGTATTTCATTAATAGTAATTGCTGCACTTTAATATGAAACATTTTATATAAAGTATTTTATTTAATTCTAAATATAGGTTCACAATATAGTGATTATTACTTTCATTTGACAGATGCCATAGTAAGGCTCAGAATTTAAATTTTTTATAATTTCTACATACCTTAAGTGTGCCACCATTACTGAATTAAAAAGTTTGGAGTGTCAATTATGAAATTATTTAAGATAGTGTACTGCTCTTCTAGAATATTTTCCATGTCCTCCTCTCAACGTAAGTAGCCTATAAATCAAAAATAGTATTCACTATTACTTCTATATTGAATTAATCTCTCTATTAATCAGTAACTATTGATAAAGCATAGGCATTAGTTCAAGATCTTATAGTATGTTTGCCTATATATTGAAGATGATTTATTAAATGAAGTAATCCTTTCCTATTTGTCAAGTAAATTCTAAGTTAATTTGTTGTATTGATAGGAACAAATCAATACAATTTCTATGGAGCTTGTACCTTAGTCTAAAAGTTTCTGGTAAATTGGTAAACTTTTTGAACTTGAAAAATGTCTACAGTATATATTTAGGAATTGACATAAATAATAATAATTATATATAAAATTCCTGGATAAATTTGATAAATTTCTGCCTTATTTAAGTGGTTTTATTCATTTTAATTGTTAATGTATTAATAAGATGATATCATTTTATACTTTGGTCACTAACCCCATCCTTATTACTTGTTTCAAGTCATCATAAACTAGGACAGGCTTGTAAGTAGAAATACTTTGGGATAGCTGCTTACAATTCAGTACAGTAAGTCCTCATTTAACATCATCAATAGGTTTTGGAAACTCTGACTTTAAGCAAATCAAGATCTAATGAATCCAATCTGGTCATAACGAATGAATACAAATTATTGAAATTGGTATCAACAAGTGTTATGTCCCTACATGTTTTTCATTCTTCTTACACCAGTTCAGGATAGAGTCTATCATGGAAGCTCAGGGCAAAAGGTGGGACACTCCCTGCACAAACCACCCTTTCAGTGCAGGAGGATCACAAACACCCTCAATTACCCTGTCCATGACAACTGGTTATGTCAATGGACCTCATGATCACATCTCTGGGATATGGGTGGAAATACAAATGGCCCATAGAGATATGGGAAGAATGTGCCAACTTCACACAGACAGTGACCTGAGAGGGGGATGGATTTTTTTTTGATCAACAATGACACAACACCACAACTTTGATGAAACAATGCTATTTGAGGACCTATTATATTTCACATACAAACTTCATCAAGAGTAAGTAGACTGACCCCTAGGAGGAGAAACATTGAGTACATTTATCCATGAGCCAAATAAATAAAAATATCTGAAAACACTCAACCTTTCAACACACTTCTAAGAGCTGTCACAGCAACCTGCTTTGAAAGCAAATGAGAAAGCATTAGATATTGTATCTTTGTAAATTTTTGGGTCATTGCTTATAAAAAATGGGATCAAGTATTTCTGATTCTTAACTCAAACTGCAGAAAAGAAACAGTTGGTGAAGAAAATACTTTCGTAATATTTTTGTGACCAGAAAATCATTAACTCTTATGAGGGGTGCATATTGAAAAGCATGTAGATTCTTGCTTGCAAAGAAGCTACCATATACTTGAGAAGAGTCTATACCTTTAGATGTAAGAGACAACAGGGGAAGAATATGGGGTAAAATGTGTCCTTCTGTTCTCCACCATATCAACTCTTGTCTATGCTTCAACACTCTCCCATGCTATTGGAATCCTCAAGATAATTTCTCCACTGAGAATTCCTTAAGCACTTAAAGAGCAAGTACATACTATTTTAGCTGCTTATGTTACATCCCAATTATTGCATATTAATTCCACAAAAGCAGGACAAACTGCTATTCCTAAGAGAACGCATATGATTCCTTCTTCTTGGAAAGCATGTCCATATCCATTTCTCTGGTTTCCACATGTCTGGCCTTAAAATCTTGCCTTCTCTAAGGAAACAGGTTAAAGTCTTCTCCTCCATGCAAGACAATTTTCCCTTTCTGTGATGTTGATGGTGGTTTGTCTCCTCCAGTATGGACTTGCAGTTTTTGAGGTCTGGAACTTTGAGTTCTACTTTAAAGCAGAGTCATGAACACAAAGTGGGGTCCATAAGTATTTGCTTAATGAATACATAGAGATGGTAGTAGCATTTTATTAACCATTGAGTTGAGATGAACATTGAAGGATGACTGTTAACTATTACTTAGGAGTATTAGTTTCCTTTTTGTTTTCTCAAATCTTATATGTGATCGTTTGAAAATTCTGTTAGTTTTGTTTTAAAGCACAAATCTAACCTTTTCTCTACCAGCTGCAATTACACTCTCTTCTGCTCAATGAGGCTCATCTTAGGGACTAAAGGCAATGGAACATAGAAGTAGGTAAAGGCTCTAACATGAAGATGTCACATTTGGCCAAAAAGATAAGCCACACATCTGTTGCCACTGCATGATGTAATAATCCAGGACATGTAACTTACAAAGTTTTCTAACATTCTAAATATGGTTTTGTTCTCAAAAGTTGCCATTGGAATAGTTATTCTTAAGCCTTGAGTGAGAAAAAAAAAAAAAAAAACAACTCAGACAGATCATGATAGGCCCAGAGTGATGTCAGTAATTAAATGAAAGTAATTGATGGAATAAAAACCAAAGTCTCAGGATTCCCAGTTTAGTGCTGATTCTTCAACATTACACACTTGTATGTTGTGTTTTATTATCCTACATAAAATGTTTCATGTGACCTAACATGTTATTTTTCCAAGGATGTAATTAGAACATAAGCAAGATATCCCAGGGAATTAGCTAAGCACTTCTCCAGTAAATATGAAAAACAAATATACCAGTAATATTAGCTAACAGATTATTAGAAACCAAAGCCTTCAAAAATGACCAAATCTTCTTTTGGAGTCTGCTGAAGACAGCAATAATTTTAAAGATCCTGTAAATTGAAATTCTGGGTTTAATTTTGTTACTTATAATAATCTATCCATATCTAGGTGATTTTGCTCAACCCATGTTAATATTTCATAAAGGTGATTGAAGTTGATGTATCACAATACTATAAACACTAATGTTTATGAAGCAAATATTGATACATTTTTCTATCAAGCATTTTCATATAGGCGACTGACATTTTCCAAATGAACTTTTTCTCTGTAACTGCAAGGAAATCACAAAGCAAGTCTAATCAGTTGTCAGAGGTATACAGAGCCAGTGACGATAGAAGTCTGTGATTCAAAGATTCACTAATCATTTATGTGCTTGTTCAGACCTGAGAGCACCCTTTGGTTCCCTGGTGTCTGTCTTGGCTTTCTTGAAGAAAGGCTGTCACCTTGCGCCACTTTGTTAGTTTATTTGGTTGCAAGGAACAGTGATTCAACAGGATGCTCAAGTGCAGGGCAGTAGAGCAGTTTATTTTAGAGATGAGAGCCCCATGGAAGTATGTATTCCAGAGGTGTGGGCACAGGTGGACCTCAGGGACTGAAATACTGCTCCCAAATTACATCAGGCCATCTTTTCTAGCATGGCATGGTTTGCTATCTCTGCAGCTCTTTGTTTATTGTACCATTACTTTCTCTACTGACTAACTTTTACTTTCTCTACTGACGCTCCAGCAAAACTTTAGTGTCTGCTTACTTAACTTGCTATGTTTGAATATGTTATGGCTTCAACTGTGACCGCGGTTCGAAATGACATTTTAGGTTCAGTTTCTGTGTTATGTTAATTTGAGAGGGAATGACAACAGGGTGAGAAAGAAAACAAACAGCAACATTCTACTGACTCACTCAAAGTTAGGTATTAGTAATCCTTGGGGTTCTGGACCTATCTCTGATTTTATCTGTTGAAACTAGTAGGAGATACAAAGATACCTGCCAAACCCACCACCCATCAGGGATATAGGCTGGGAAGATTACCAGGGGAGGGAGCAGGAGCCAAATGCAATGAAAATGACCTTACTGTGCTCCATCTAGATCACAGAATAGAACATTTCACACATTGTAGGTAAGGAGTTGTGAAGGAGAAATGGAGAAGTTCTCTCTTTTTCTTTCTTTCACACACACATAACTGTATAATGGATTAAATACATCTGTCTCCCTTCTCCTTTTTCTAACTCTTTTTCATAGATTTTTCACCTTGCCTTGATAAATATTATCCCATATGTTTCTAGGTTTATGGTAATGATTAGGAAAGGGAAGGGGGAAAAAAAGGGTGAGAGATGGGAAGTCAGATTATCATTAGAGCTGAGTGTTGGGAAACCAGCTGGCAAGTTATAATTTACTGCTGTTCATTAATCAGTTACAGCTTAGATCTCAAATAGAAGATTTCCAACATGCATATTCTTGTACAAGGTTAGGAGATGAATGTAATAAAGGTAAACATTCAATGATAATGGAACTTCTTTTGCGTTGCCTGGTAAATTACTTTGTGAATATGCTTGAAAACATGAAAGTTTTTTTTTTTTGTCAGTTTTGTTTCCTCTCTGTAGAGCTTTCATTATAGTTTCATGTACATGCCGTGAAAAAAGGGAAGTAGTGTACTGAGACCACAAAATAGGCAATATTTGGATCTCATGAATTTGGAAGGTCAATACAAGAGGTGAGATTTGGGTTTGGAATATAAAAGTGTAAAAGTGAGAATGAAAGCTGGCATGGGCCTGTTTGGGGCTTGGGGAGGGAAACCCAAGGTTCTAGCAGAACTATGGATCTGGATCCCCAAATGGAGCACAACTGGGTACAGGGCATGTTGAGGGTCAGAGCCCAGCATACAATTACAGCTTTAAAATAAAACATGTTCTCCAATCAAGACAAAGGTCAGGAATGCAGGTACTTATGCAGCAGATACCCAGAAATCTAGCCAGAGACTGAATAAGCAAGCAGTGATGTAAAACCCACGCAAAGGGTCTGGTCAGCAAGTAGAGGGCACTAGTGCAAAGCAAAGACTTTTTGGCAGGAGCATTTCTGAGTAATGACTGTCATTGCTCTTGACTTGCAGAGTAAAAGTTCAGGGAGGATAAGGAATCCTGAAACAGGGGTTCAAGAGTGGAGATAAGTCCAATTCCCTTTTGTTAGGAAAGATTTCCTTTGCTCTGTCCTGACACAGATCCCGCAGAGATAGCAAAGATACAATCTGTTCACTGGTCTCAACAGACTATAACACCAGACACAAACAATATTCAAGAGAAAGTGTCTCATTTAATGGTTAATATTAAACTATTAATATTATATTAATAATATATTATTTGTATATATATTAATATAATAATATATAGTAACAGATAGTTAATATCTTCGGCTGCAATATATTTTATGGCACCAGCTTTGGCCAATATCCTGCACATTTGTGGAAAGTGATACTTGAATGAAGACTTTCTACCTTCATCTATTCAGACTTTTGGGGAACTTGTTTAAATACACCACTCACAACACTCTTAGTAAGATGTAATTTCTACCTTCAAAAAGATTTGAACTTAATACACCCATTTGATATTCTTTCACATGAAATTGTTAATATGTATTTTACTTGGGACGAGATTCAATAAAAATATCTAGTATTTTAATTTGGAGAATATTCCCTAGGGAAATATTTCCTATTTATTAAGTCATTTACTATAGCACTTACTAGATCAGCTCAATGTCCACAATAACAAATATTTAAGTGTCACATTTTATAATACAGAATATAATTATATTGATAAAAATATACAAATATAAATTATATGGATAAATTCATTTTAACATAATAGTCTATCTATTTTTTATATATTAGGTTTATAACAAAGTTTTTCAGGGCAAAGTTACTTTTTAATGCTAACTAGTTTGTGATTATAGACTGAATGCCTACTCATTAACAAAAGCAGTGAACAACCTGTTTATTTTACTTATGTATAGAACACTCAAAGCACCTTATCAGCATGATAAAATATGTTCATTTTACAGAAAGCTCATCAATGTCTTACTTCAAACTGCTAAATGCTTATCATTCTCTCTGGCAATGGAATTACTTCATTAAAAGACACCAGGAAACATGGGAATTTAGTCTATGGGATGAAAAAAAAATCAGAATGTGTTTCCTCAAGAATACACATAAAATATACACTGTTTTCAAATGACATGCTCCAAACCGATGAGACTGGGATGCAAAACAGATAGGAAAGAAAGAAACCGAAAGGTAGCACGACCATGCCAGTTCGAAAGCTCTTTTCAAACACGGCTGCGTCCAGAATTAGACTGTTAGCATTAACTACTCCGCTAAATGTAATTTCAGAGCAGCTTGGCTATGCTGGGACCCATAATGTTTCAGCAGATGTTAACAGTGAGGGAATTTAAAGATTACAGAGTTTCAGGGGTGCTGTAAAGCTGCAGTGGGAACAGAAATATTACCGTAGCTGTTATGTTCTGAGTGCATCGCATTTACTGACAAGTAATACATGAGTGATAGTGAGGACCTGGGGAATGGAACTTTATACTTACTGGTCAGCAGCATATAAATTCCATAAATTAAACAAAGTTTTATGTATTCTTCATTTCTTTTCAGATGGATCTTCCTCCCAGGGCCTGTGCTTCATGTTAATTCTGCCATCAAAGTTTTGTTCCACTGTACTGTTCTCTTCGGGAAATGTTTATCCTCATCAGGCTCTGCTGCCACATGTCTGTCCCACCATATTTACATCTTGGCGCACTTGCCATGTGGCACTTCAGGTAACCTCTCCAGGGTTTTTATTATGCACAGTCAGCCTGATGCTCTTTCTACAGAGCCCACCTTGGTTCATTCAGGGGAGACATCGCTAAGTTCATTTCTCCTTTTTAGGTTCCCAAACGGACCAACACTGTGATCTCCAAAAGTGTACAGTGGAGAAAGCTTGGTTAAGAGAATTTTCTTTCCCTGTTCATCATTTGAGGGTGAGGGGAGTGAAGGAGGCAAAGCAACTTCTATGGTCCTGGTGACCTCCAGCACTTTTAAGGGGCTGGGTGATCAACCACTAGACAAGAGGAGTTCTTAATGGCTTGGCAATACTGGAGATCCTAAGAACTCCACTGAATCTCAGCACAAAGCCAAAGTGAGATGACATGTTGAGAAGTAGGAGTAAAGTTCTATCTGAGAATACAATGATACTTAAATAATATTTAGGTTGTATTGTGTTGCAAGTTCTAAGATTTAAACTAATATTGTTTGGTGACTGACAACAGACATAAAATTAGTGATGTACAAACCCCAGGGTAAAAAAAAAAAAACAAAAAATCAAACAACAACAACAACTAAAAAAGAAAAAAACCACACACACACTTACCATATATCGGAAGAGAACAACAGGCCAAACAACCAACAACTAAACATCAACTTAACCAAACAACAATTTGCAGAAAAATGGGAGGAGTGACTGAAG